>JBBPDA010092244.1:0-11764 GCA_037974385.1 Arnoldichthys spilopterus
GGTTTTGAGTAATGAACCAGCCTGGGACTTTTTAAAAGCCTCAGGAATCTTTTGCAGGTGTTTAGAGTTAATTAGTTTATTCATATAAATTCATATTATTTATGCTAATTTTTTTAGAAGGACCTGTAATAAAAATCGGAAGAGATCCATGGAGTATGGATTTATTTAAAAGTAAAGTGACTTGTTATGAGACTGGTTCCTTATTCTGTAACAAAAAATACAAACTAAACTCAAAATTAAACTTCATTTTCTTCATGGTGCATTTGTCTTGATCCATTTTCAATTTGAATGATTTTTCCATGACATTCTGATCTGAAGATATTAAGCTTTAAAGACAACTATGCAAGACAAGGCACAAATGACTGGATCTACCCCTATGCAGAAAAGGGTTAACATAGGGGGGAACACAGGTGGAGAGAGTCCGCTGCAAGTTCCTGGGCATCAATATCAGAGAGGATCTAAGCTGGTCACACCACATAGGTGGTGATCCCAGTCATGCCAGTCACAACCTCTTCACACTCCTGGCAGGAGGTACAGGAGTATCCAGACCCGCACCAGCAGATTCAGGGGCACAAGCCATCAGGCTGCTGAACACAACACTTTAATAAGGGAACTGAACACTTTAACACTTTAAAAAGAACTCACTGGCCACTTTAAATATTACTGTTTATATATATGTATATACATGTGTGTGTGTGTGTGAGTGTATCCAGACCAGACTGAGACTTCCCTTATCTACTTTTGTATTACAATAGTTTTCAAATTTCTTTGTATTTTTTAAACTTTTCTTATTATTTTATTCTACTGTAATTATTTTATTATTATTTATGTGTGCAATCTCAGAGGAGGGTCTGAGTTCAAAAATTTCATTGTTGGTAATGATGTTCCATTGTTACCTGTATATGACAATAAAAACTTTCTGAAAAACTTTTTCAGAAGATGCAGGTGCTAGCCTTCATTTATTATGCAGTCTGGCCACAATACAGTTATTTGTTTGTTTGTGTGCTTGGTTGGTAAAGTTTTTTAACTTCCTAGAATATCTTGGTAAAGTATTTTAGAGTAATTTAATCGTTATATATATTTGTTTTTGTTGTTCTCTAAAAACAAAGTAACCCATTCTTTCCACCCAGAATGGCAGGGCTAGATGCTTTTTGGATTGCTGTGGCAAAGAGATTCAAACTATGAACAAGCCCCTAGATCTTACAGAACTCACCATTTGACTTACAATAATGTTTTTTACTCTATGGAAAAAGTTAATATTTTCTATATAAATGTAAAGTATTCTGTAATAAATCATTTGTCATTACATTACACATCATTTATTTTATCTTTGCATACTACAAAAAATGCATTCGAAGCATGACAAAGATAATTTTTATATCTAATTTGTCATTTTTCACCATTTTAAACATTTAATAAGTAACTAACTAAATGTTTGCTTTTAGATTGCATTGGTTGTAAAATGATCAAAAAGCATGTTTTTAGGAATGCCCTAATTGAAAACTTTAAAAATGCTAATTAAGATTAGACATTATCAGTTATTGGGCAGCTGTGGCTTATAGGTTAGAGAAAAAGGTTTGTGACCAAAGGATTGCTGGTTTAAACCCCTGAACTAGCTGGAACACCCCTGGCGAAAGTGCCCGTGAGCAAGGTACCTAACCCCCACTGCTCCCCAGGGACCATGGCTATGTGACTGCCCACTGCTTTAGGTGTGTCTGCTAACTACTCACAGCTCTCAGTGTGTAACATTCAGAAACCAGTTTCCCCTAAAAGATTTATATAGTGTGTGTGTGTGTGTGTATAAACCTTCCCAGTACTGGGATTTTGCCTTCAGAACTGCGTTAATTCTTCATGGCATAGATTCAACAAGGTGTTGGATTTTGTAATGCGCCGCTGGGACACAGCGCTACAGGGCCGAATACAGGTGTGCTTTTAGCAGAGAAGGGAGAAGTGTGCTCGTACCCGAAAACGGCTGGGAGATAAAATAGCTCCAGCAGTGCGACATAGAGCTGTCACACCACTTTTCGGGCAACGAGCACATGTTAGAAAAATAACTAAGGCTGCCAGGGGAGAGCTGGCCAACATGCCAAAACAGCTAAAGCTCCCAACAAAAGAGACACATAGGAGGAGCAGATTCAGTTCTCTCCTACTAAAATTAATGGCCTTTAAACTGGCGTGAGAGGGCATCCAGCTTGCTGTTCTTAGACCCCAGGCAGTATGAAACCGTAAGGTCAAATCGAAGAACAGCAACCACCTTGCCTGGCGTGGGTTCAGATGCTTAGCACATTCAATATATGCCAAGTTTTTGTGGTCTGTCCACACCAGAAAGGGGTGCTAAGCCCCCTCTAACCAGTGCCTCCACTCCTCCAAGGCCAACTTGCATGCATCAACCTCAACTAAAAAAGGCAGGTCTGGGTCTGGGAGCTGGAGTACCGGGGCAGAGGTTAAACTTCCCTGGGACTTTCCGGGTCAGAGCTGTTAGGGGAGCCATGATGGTGCTAAAGTTGCGGACAAACCACCGGAAGAAATTTGCAAAACCCAGGAAGCTCTGAACCCCACAGAGGGAAGTGGGTCAGGGCCACCCCAGCAGGAACTGGAGAACCCGTCAGACATGCATCACATGTTCGTCTACTGAACGACTGTATATAAGAATGTCTTCCAGGTAGATGAAGGCATACTGGCCGAGGGCCTCCCTCAGGATCTCATTGATGAAGCATTGGATGACAGCCGGAGCATTATGGGCTATGGGGTGGCAGGTGCTGGGCCTTCTGCTTGCTGAAGACTCTCCCCAAGTCCCAGTTTTGGTGGGGAACCTGAGAAAGGTTTACAGACTTAGTACTAGGGGAGTCGGCCGGCCCCTCCGAACTGCCCTGGGCCAGACACAGGTGCTGGCAATGGGGCCCCATGACACCACGGTATGATTACCGTAGTCAATACAGGGGTTATGTTGGAGCCAGGGGAACCTCAGGATTAGCGGCAACTCAGGAGCCCTCACAAGGAAAAAGGTGAGTTGCTCCTGATGTGGCCCTATTGACAGCTCAAGAGGTCGGGTCTGTCAGGTAACCGTTCCAGCCCCAGCGCCCTCCCATCAATGGCAGAGAGCCCTAGGGGGTGTGAAAGACCCACTGAGGGGCATTAAGCTTAGCCACCAGATCAATGTCCATGAAGTTATCTGCAGCCCCTGAGTCCACAAAAGCCCTGAGGCGGTGCTCTGTATGGTCTGTCACTCTAAGGGTGGCTGTGAGGAACAGACCCAGATAAATGGGGCTTCTGAATAGGATCACCTCAGGTCCCCGGCCCCGGGGTGGACCTACTTTTTTCACAGTGGTGGCTGGGTAGAAGATGACTGGCCTTGTCCTGACCGATCCCCACACCACCGTTGATCCCCTATTACCTGAGACCCCCATCCTTGAGGGGCAAAATGGGCCCAGCCAAGTTGCATGGGTTTGTGGGTGTTAGTGGGGCTCTCTGGCACATTGGTCGTAACTGACACAGGGGTTGGTCTGGGTCTCACATCTTGTTCCCGCCGTCACTCCTGGAGATGGTTATCTAACTGGAGAGCTTGTTCAATAAGCTCCTCCAAGGAGGACGGTGGGTCCCAGCTCATCTTTAACCTCCTCACTGAGGCCATGGTTAAAGCAGGCTGTTCTATCCCACTCTGCTTTGGCTGCCAGGGTATGGAATTCAACAGCATAATTGGCTACCGAGCACCTACCCTGGCAGAGGTGGAACAAAGCAGCCCCACGGCCCTCGCTACAGGCCAGGTGATCAAACGTCTCCCTCAGAGCCTGAGTAAAATGGGCTGTGTGAAACAGACTTCTGACCCCGCTTCCCAATGGGGTGTTACGCAAGCGAGGGCCCGCCCCGTGAGGAAGGCAATCATGTAAGCCACCTTAGCCTGTTCAGAGAGGAACTGGGTGGGTTGCTGCTCAAACATCAATAAGCACTGCAAAAGGAAGCCCCTACACCTCCCCTGTTCGCCAAACCACTCAGGTGTGGGTAGCTGTGGCTGTGCCACCCACTTAAATCTGTGAGGCAGGGGTCACCTCCTGTGGTTGTTAAGGAGTAGGAGGAGAAGGGGGTGACCATGGGGGCAGACACTGCTACAGCCTGCAGCGTGCTGGTGATCTGCTGCAGCTGTTTCATTATCTGCTGCCATGCCTCCTCATGCCTCCCAATGGTGGCCCCCTGGTTAACCTGGGCGACTCTCATGGCCTCACACTTGAGAGTGTTTGGCAGAGGACTCAGCAAAGTGCCAGAGGAAGCAGGGCTAGAAACAGCCATGGCCTCAGCTGCATCTAATGAATGCTCATTGCCCCTCCTAGGTTGCTGCCCTCTGCCTTGTGAGCTTAAAGTTGCTGCTGCTGTCTGCCTTCTTCTATGGTTGCTCCCCATGGCTGCACGGGAACGTCCACCCCCGCTGGCCTGGCATGGTACTGCAGGTGCTGGACGCCCCCTGCTGGAGAGCGCCAACCTTACATGGCTTCACATCCATGATGGGAATCTCCTGTTCCATCACATCCCAAAGGTGTTCTATTGGATTGAGATCTGGTGGCTGTGGAGGCCATTGGAGTACAATGAACCAGTTTGGGATGATGTGAGCTTTGTGAGATGGTGGAATAGCCATCTGAAGACTCAGAAGACAGGTACACTGTGGTCATTAAGGGATGGATATGGTCAGCAACAATACTCAGGTTGGCTGTGCTGTTTAAACAATGTTCAATTGGTACTAAGGGGCCAAAATGTGTGCCAGGAAAATGTTATCCACACCATTACACCAGCATCACCATTGCACCAACACCACCTGAACTATTGACACAAGGCAGAATGGATTTATACTTTTATGTTGTTTATGCTGAACTGGATTTCTTTGGCTTTGTACTTGTACTCTGCACATTGATAATAAAGTTGAATCTAATCTAATCTAAATTCTGACCGTACCATCTAAATGTCACAGCTGAAACCGAGGTTCATCAGATAATGCTTTTTCAATTTTTAATATTCAGTTTCCTGACAAGAGTGGCACCTGGTGTGGTCTTCTGTCTGCTTCAAGGTTTGAAGTGTTGTGTGTTCAGAGATGGTATTCTGCATACCTTGGTTCTAACAAGTAGAATTTGAGCTATTGTTGCTTTTCTATCATCTTGAACCAGTCTGCTCATTCTCCTCTGAACTCTAACATCAACAAGGCATTTTTGGCCACACAACTGCCCCTCACAGGAGACAAGAGCACATGGCAAACCAAACCTCCAGAATCTACAGACATTGTAGATTTGTTTTGAATAAAAAATCAGGAATATTAATACTACATGGTGGCAAATTAGCTTTGATGGTGTGCACCCTTTATTCAGATTGCAAGCAGTGGCTGGCTGTCTACTGCTCATAAACATTTCAAATCTTAATGTTATCTCAATGCAAATGTTCATGTGAGATTCCAGCAACAAATAAAGAGTTAATAGAAAATGTACCACATGCCAGGAATAATGCTGTGGTAACCATGATTCCCTCTCCTGTGTATTGCCCCAAATGCTGTGTGAGGCATGGTTTTACTACCTTATCACACTGATTTGTTCCAATTACTTTTTTGATCTTTTAATTATTTTTATTGTATGTGTGTTGGATAAACTTTATGGATTTTGAAGCTTTAATCTCAGGGCCCCTGAGAACTTGCCTCAATTAACTAAGATGTCTTACCAAGCCACTGTGTATAATAATAATGCTAAAGCAAAAAAGTGCTTTAGGAGTGCTGCAAATTTCATATGTTTTGGTAAACTTTCTGTAACAATGTTTCTGTTTTAACTTCTCTTTAGGTTCGAATATAGCTATCCTTATTTGTGTAGATGTGACACTTATGTTACTGCTAGTGCTCCCTTTTCAGTTCATGTTTGTCAAATTAAACTTTTTTTTCCTTTGTACTTTTTTGCTGTCACGATTTTGGGGGGTTGGAAGCAGGTGCAGCAGTATAGATATAACAAGGGTTTATTAAATGAAACAAAAAACACTAGGAACATAAACTGAGAAAACAAACAGGAAGGCAACGGCAAAGAGACAAAGACAGGGCAAGGTTGTACACGACAAGGCAATAGAATCACACGACAAACTGCAAGGTGTTGAAGACACGAATGACTACAAGTACGACAACAATAACTGACGAAGACAGAGGCAAACACAGGGAATAATGACATGAAACAGGAAACACCTGACAGGGGAGGTGGCATGAGACAAGAAACAGCTGACAAGGCAGGACAAGGGTGCGGCTAGACACAACACGAGACAGGGAGCACGTGGGAGAACCAAAACACAACATGGATAGGGAACACATGGGAAAAGACGGAACCTGACATTTGCAGCTGCATTTGTAATGAATGAGCACTTCCTTTTTAATTTGTTGAGTAGTTCAACTCTATAGCTGAGTAACTGACCTGTTATAAATAAGTTATAAATAAGACATATGACGATTCTGTTTGTGGGACAGTTGTGGCCAAGAATATAAAGCTGGCTATAAAGCCAAGATAAGTATGATAAAAGTTTATTAGGTACACCTGTTCAATTACAATGTTAACACAAATAGTTAATCAGCCAATCACATGGCAGCAACTCAATGCATTTAGGCATCCAGATGTGGTGAAGACCAGTTGCTGAAGTTCAAACTGAGCATCAGAATGGAGAAGAAAGGGGATTTAAGTGACTTTGAATGTGGCATCGTTGTTTGTGCCAGAAGGGCTAGTATAAGTATTTCAGAAACTGTTGATCTACTGGAATCACATAAAACCATCTCTAGGGTTTACCAAAAATTGTTCGAAAAAGAGAAAATATCCAGGCAGCAGCAGTCATGTGGACAAAAATGCCTTGTTGATGTCAGAGGAAAATAAGCAGACTGGTTTGAGATGATAGAAAAGCAACAGTAGCTCAAATAAGCACTTGTTGCAACCAAAGTATGCAGAATACCATTTCTGAACATACAACACACAATGTTGAACCTTGAAACAGATGGGCTACAGTACCAATTGAACATTGTGTAAATGCTACAGCCTACCTGAATATTGTTGCTTACCATGTCCATCTCTTTATGACCACAGTGTCACAGACCACGTCTTCTGATGGCTACTTCCAGCAGTATAATGCACCATGTCAGAAAGCTCACATAATCTCAAACTTGTTTCTTTATCATGACACTACTCCAATGGCCTCCACAGGCACCAGATCTCAATCCAAAAGAGCACCTTTGGGATGTAGTGGATTGGGACATTTCCATCATTGGATGTGCAGCCATCAAACCTGCAGCAAATGCATGACGCTATTGTGTCAGTATGAACCAAAATTTTTAAGCAGTGTTTCCAACACCTTGTTGAATCTATGCCATGAAGAAAAAAGGCAGTTCTGAAGGCTAAAAGGGGCAATATATATATATTTCACACACACTGCCAGTCAAAAGTTTTAGACCCTGTTTTTCCCATTTTACTGGTAATTTAAGCAGTGCGATTACAGTGGTAATCTGTAATGTACAGTGGTAAACTGAAATGGTAAACTGCCAAATGTAAAAAAAAAATAATAATAATTCTGTGGTAAATTTCGTGGCATTTTTTCAGAAATGAAGACTCTAGTTAACTTACAGCTTTCCTGAAGCATATGAAATAAATGAAGCCCTAAAAGTTAATGAAGAGACTTTCTAGAGGTGCAACATTACTTTTACCCCTTTCTGTCCAGTTCATCCCAAACCAGCTTGTAGGATCTGAAGTCTGGAGACTGTACTGTTCTTCCATTAACTGAATCTACTGCTAGTTTTTTCTAATGTTGTGGCTAATTATTTAACTGTGTGTCTTTGTTTCTTGCATTTTCCTATCCATTCTGATAAAGATATACAGTACGACTTCCTGCAGTACAGTATTGTGCTAATAATGCATCAGAAGGTACAGGAACAATGTGTTCCAGCTCTGCCTTTCTTCACACAGAGGTGGTAGTAAGTCATTAGTTGGGACACCTGTGGGAATTGGTTGCATTAACCTTCAGTGTAACCTTCATTTATATTGAGAATAGTTTGTGAGTTATGAGTGATTATATAATGAATTTTAGCCTTGGGCAAAATCACTCTCCTTAATATACAGATAAATCAGCATGATGAAGTTGTCAGTGAAGAGGAGCCACTTTAATAATGCCTTAAATCTAAGTGTCTAATCAGCCAGTTTCAGACAGTAGCATTGTATCTATAAGAATAAGTGATAATGTATTGTTGTTGAACATTATCTGTTTCTCATCTCTCTGCAGCTGGTGCCACATACATCTTTGGAAAAGGAGGAGGATTAATCACATACACATGGCCCAGCAATGAACGACCTAGCACAAGAACAGATCGACTGGCTGTAGGCTTCAGCACGACTATCAAAGATGGCATCCTGGTTCGCATTGATAGCGCTCCTCGACTGGGTGACTACATCATGCTGCATATTGTGAGTATTCTTCAACACATACTAAATTCTTGCTAGAACTGAGTAGATTAGTGCTTCCTTTGGTAAGGGTTAGCATCTGCCGGGCCAGCAGGGGGCAGTTAAGAGCCCTGCCTTCTGGCTACGCGTCACCATGGTTATGTCAATCGTGCTTATGTATTTCACCTGGCCTAAAGCCCTTAAAAGCATTGTTTTCTAACCGGGCAGTGTGGAGTCCTTGCCTCTGGTTGCAGGCTCCCTGGTAATTTGGTAAAAAGGCTTTTAGGTGTTTACCCCATGGGTCTCTTCTTTCTCTCTCTCTTTTCTTGTTCCCTTAGCAGACAGGCCTTGAGCACGCTCGTTTGACTGTCTGCAGGGCTTCCAATTTTAGTGTCTTTAGCATCTTTAGGGTTTCGTGCCCTAAAGCAGCAGTAGCAGGGGGTTCTGTTTAGTTCTGGTTAGTAAGTGCACCCGCTGTACCAGGGAGCCTCACATTTGGCTCTTTTCCCTCATGCTAACACCTAGAGGGCTTTGCTAACTGTGCAAACTAGCAAACACCATGCCATGTTTAAATTTGGCGTTGGTGTATTGACACCCATTTTCCACCTTAGGGCCAAAACTCATCCAGTCTCATGAAGCACCCCTCCCTTTCTTGCTGGCATGAGTGGGGTGGCAATGTCAGACCTGCAAAAACTCATTTCAGGGAGGCTCCCCCGCCACCCACTCACTCGCTCTTACTCACTCTCTCTCTTTATGTCGTGTGCACTTCTCTCAAATGGGCAATGCACATGCTACTATCTTGTGTGCATGCTCTTGTTTGCTTGCTCTACTTTCCGGGATATTTTATTCAATTTGCAGGCATCAGGGAATCGCTATAAATATGTGGGAGACTCCCGGATTTTCCGGGAGACTTGGGATGTCCTCTTTTCTCCCCTGCACATGGCCCCTTCTGATGGGTTACTTCTTTAGAGCTGACCTTTTATGCAAGAAAAAAAGCTTTTTGACTACAAACCTAGGGTTAATTTAAGCAATTTCCTCCAGGATCAATAAAGTTTTCTAATTCTGATTAATTTAATAGTATATTCCTCGGCAGTATGTTGGTTTAAATATCATATAATGACTACCAATTGGTGTTAGACTGCATAGTCTTCCTACAACTTGATCCAATATAGAGTGCCTTCTGAAATTATTGGCATCCTTGGTTTTGGCACCACTGCCAGCTATAATTTGGCAGATAACCATATTCTACAGTTATGAGGTAGGGGAAACTAAGGAATTATTGTGTAAAATAGCAATAAAATAGTATCCAGAAAAAAATCTCTATATAATTAATAAGAATATATTATAATGTATTATAGTAAATGTTGACATGAATGACTCGAGTGGGGGCAGCACAGTGGTGCACTGCTCTGTTGCCTCACAGCAAGAAAGTCTTGGGTTTGATGCCCAGATGTCCATGGGTGCCTTTTTGTGTAGAGTTTGTGAGCTCTGTTTGCATGTGTTTCCTTCAGGTGCCCCAGTTTCCTTCAACTGTCCAAAGGCTTGCAATATTTGATGATTGTGTGTGTGAATGGTAGTCTCTTTACATGTTGCCCAGCAAAGGGTTGGCCTCCTGTCTTGGGTGTACACTGCACAGTGGCTTCAATGCATCAATGACTAGAGAGCAACAACAAGAACACTAACAGGCAATTTTCATAAAAGTTTTATTTAAAAATATTTGAACAATAATTCTTATTTGCACCAGAATAGGTAAAATGGCCAGTATGTGAGCAAATACACCGTATGTTACTTTTGGCAGGCTGGAATCATTTTCTGATTGCATATAAGACTCTGCACACCTTTTTAGGGCATTCATTCTCAGATCATAGTTTCCTGATTTTCAGTCCTAGATAATCATAGCATAATCAAAATGCTAGGGCAGTGTTTCCTAGAGTACAATGGTGTTTGTTTTCTAAACTTTTCTTTATGTAAATTGATGATCCTGGCTTTGTCCAGATAGACTTTCAGGGGAGAGCAGCACTAGATCTTCAATAAAGTTCTCTCTCTTGCACTCTCTCTCTCTTTCTCATTTCCTGATGATTTCCTGAATTTCTCCTTTTTGAAACAAACAACAAATAATACTGTACTGTATTGTACACTTTGTACAGATCACCCACTCTTCCCGCTAGATCAATGAATAGGAAAAAAGACAGCTTAAAACATGACTTAACCTATACATTCATTGATTCTACATGCCATTGGGGCTCTGCTTGAAACTGGAATTAGTCAGAGATAAATCAAATTACAATTCAATTTTTAATTCACCCAGTCCAGCAAGCTATTGCAGAACATTTAAAACCTTTATGGTTGTGCAGTTGTACTCTTTATATTTTAAAAGGAATCATGACCCACACAGTGATTGGCCTATATAAAAGGCTATAGTCATTACTCATGTTTGCTTCACCTGACTAATTAATTTGGAACCAGACTGTGCTTTATGATATATCTAGCTACATGGAATTTCAGTCAAACCAAACTAGTTAATCAAAAATAAACTACTGTATAATAAATAAAATATTTAATTCATGTTCTTTTTCTGCATAGGAATTTTAGTTTTAAAAAGAACCAAAGAAAGTGGAAACATTTAACATGTATTTCTTTTATTATGAGTTAAGGGAGCTTACTTATAAATACTCTTGAGTATTTATAAGTAATACTCTAGAGTATTACTCTAATACTTTTAGAGTTTCTCTTTTGAAATGTTCTAAAGTTTTACTCTGCATAATATACAGTTATATATGTTATTTGCTAGGTTGTAGCACCCGCCACAAAGATCAGGTTTTAGTTCCTTACCTCATGTACCCAAGAAAAGGTATATAAAAGGTTTTATATGGGAACTTATAAATATTCCGTTTGTTTGTACGTAATGCCCTGAGGTTTTGGGTAAACACTGTCTCATGTGGAATACACGTGCTCCATTTCTTTTTTTTCTTTTCTTCTATTTTTCTTCATCGGCCGCGGAGGACTCATTTTTTGATTGTATCAGGGATTTTTTTTTTTTGGTATCCGAACTCAGTTAAATTCTCCGCTCTTGCTGGAGAAGCGGAAGGGACTGAAGGAAAAGATCACGTGACTCCTCACGTGATTCCGAAAGGACTATTTTCTGGGGAATTGTGGGTTTTTTTGTTGGTTTATGGTTTATGGTGTGATAAATAATACTTCTTTATATAAATTGAATGCTGTGACGTGGGTTTTGTTGAGTTTAAATATAACCCGTGGCATTCAAAATGTAATGCCTGTGGACTCCCAGAGGGATAAGGAACTCAAGTGCGGGTAGATGAAAGATGTTTTAATAAGGAACTCAC
>JBBPDA010092255.1:0-11764 GCA_037974385.1 Arnoldichthys spilopterus
TGTGATGGGTTAAATGCAGAGGTTGCATTTCGTTGTGGTGCTTGAGTGTGTTCCCAATGACAAATAGTCACTTTCACTAAATGTGGCCGTCTTCGATTAGTTTCTTCGGGGAGAACCAGCAGGAAAATGTTGAACTCTGTTATAGGGGGTTAATACGGTTGAGAGGGATACTTGGAAAAAATTAATGTCATGAACGCTCTTGTGTAGTGTTTTTGAGGCTGCCCTTCCTCTCTTCCTCTTTTTGGAGTAAGTGGGTTGGGGGGAGGGGTTAGAGGAAAAGCTTTTAAGCCTGCAGGCAAACAGCAGCTCTACAACTTTGGAAGCTGTTGCAGTGAAGAATAATGATTATGGGTTATATGAAGCCAGCGGGAGGTGTGGAGTGGATTCTCAGCGGGTCAGGAAATGTCTAATTTGTGTAACGATTAAATATTGCGAACTGTTGCTGGCATTAGAGATCATTATCAGGATCATTTTCACATTGAAAGTTTCATTTACAAATACAATTCAAATGTGTAATTTGCTTAGTAGAATTAAGATTAATTAGGTGTGGTAAATGATTGCCTTTTTGTGAGCCTTTGCACTCCAGATCTTACTCGTTTCTTTGCTTTGAGATATGTGTGTGTACAGGATTAAACAGTCTTGTCTTTAAGGTATAGTTTGGTAAAAAAAAAAAAAAACAACAAAAAAACGAAATCTGTCATCAGTGATTGACCTACTAATTTATGCATTTATTGCATTTTTGAAAACAGTGTGGTTTGATTTTGTATTTTGTAAATCGGTGCAAATTAAGAATTTGATGGCTACTCATCAAACATAGGGACAGAGGCAGATCACCTTTCCTTTTAATGATGCTTTCCGATTGTTTTGGAACTGAGGAAACTAATTGTAGTAGTTTTGCGATTGGAAATTGTTCATTCTTGCATGCTATAAGATTTTACCTGCTTAGATTATGTTTCCTGATGCACCATATATTTTCAGTAGGAGGTGGGTGTAGGCACACTGTTGTAGCCCATGCAGAATGTGGTCTAGCATTGTCCTCCTGAAATAAACATGGATGTCCCAGGAAGAGCCGTCACGTCACCTTGACGGCAACACATCTCTCTAAAATCCTAATATACAACTCTGAGACAATGCTGCCTTACATACATGCAACTCACCTAAGCCGTGGGCGCTGATGCAACTACATACCATCACAGATGCTGGCTGTGACGAGATTCTAATCAATGGCACCTGATCTGGAACACCTGATTCTAATTTTTAGGACTTGAAGTGTGATAAATGTATAAGTGTACCTTTTTTTATGAGTGTATCTTTCTTTATCTTTAGGCACTGTATCAAAGTGGGTGAAATATTTGCTTGTTCAAATATGTAAAAAAAATCCATTTCCATGAGAAGTAGTATTTTTTACTGTGTGTTTGTGTGTGTGTGTGTATAGAATGTATATTCTATACACACACACACACACACACACACATAGAATATCAGTCCTTTGATATAATTATAGTAGTATATAGTTTGTTATTCTTGTGAAACCTGGTGCTCTTGAAATATGCATACACTCCTGTGAAACTGAGAATTGTGCAGACGTAATTAGGGCTTTGCTTGATTCTGCTGTTGTTTACATTTTTAGAGCTGTCAAAAACAAATTTGAACATTAGTCAAATGTAGTGAAATGTACCCATGCTTGCATGTTCAAAGCCACCTTTGCAGCAGCTACTACCATGTTTCAGTCCAGTGTTTTATGCATTCAGGCTATCAAATGCAATTCTGAATAAAGAAGTGAATCTGCTCATAATGCTAACTGGCAGACATTGCAGATGCTTGGAGTTTGATGTTAAAGTGCTAATGTATGGATTTAGGACATATAATGTAATCTTTTTGAAATTAATGCATTTAAATATTTAAATATATTCAAATTTCTCCCAGAGAAACTGGGGAAAGATTTAGATTTAATTTTAATGAGTCTAGTTGACAACTGTAAAACATGGCATTTTTTTTGTCCCAAAACCACATTTCTTTGAAATGGTTTAACAGTTTGCTTTCTTTCATGTTTCCAGAACGTTGTTGCTATATTAGCCTTGTAGCTCCAGTACAAAACTGAAGAAACAACCTTCATCTTTATTTGGGTTAAATTGTGTAATTTGGAACTTTTCATTACTCCTCTTGTCTCCCAATGACTCCTCTCAGAGGATTCACATAGCAAAGGGTACCATGTTTCCTGGCATACGTGCCCTTTCCGCTGATGTGAGTAGCACCGAAAGGGTCATGGGAAGCTAATTTGCAGGGTGCTAGGGGGCAGGAGAGGTTGAGCCTGCAGTCTGGGGAGTTTTGCTCCGACATGGCACCTTGCTCACAGCAGCTGTCCTCTTGTGTTCCTTCACCGCAGACATCACACCAACCCAGTGGGCACAGAGTGGCACTGGAAGATGGACCCAGCCGAGAAGATCCTACAGGAGGCAGTGGAGAACCACCAGAACATGATCCGCCAGTTCCGAGGTAAAGGCAAGGCAACAGGAGCCTCATTACTAGAGCTAACCTTCCATGTCTCATGTGTTCAAAAGCTTGCTTTTTCAGGTACCCTCCTTCTGCTTTTCAGAGAGGAGCGCTTGAGAATCTAAAGCCTACATTAAAAATCATCATTTGAAAAATTAAAAAAAATTCACTATCCGTTTATTCTTAGGAATGAAAAAGCAGATTTTAGTCAGTTTTGCATTTGAATATCTAACAATATAATATTTTATATTACCAATAATAACTAATACAGCAAATGTTGGTGTATTGCAGAGAACTTTTACTTGACAAACATATTTATCTTTCACCCTGTTTTTAGCTCTTTATTTTGTGCAACAAGTATGTGGATGGTTGCCCGTTCAGATTAAAACCATATGCACTTACACCATACTCTCTGCCTAGTCAGATTGGAATGTGATGCCTCTGGTTTTGCTGTACTGTTTGTATCTCAATTTTGCACAGCTGTTAATTTTCTTACACCAGCTTCTTCTGTACTAGTCATTGCTTTTCCTAAATCTCGTGCAATAAAATGCAGTGTACTGTACTGAGGCAGTAAACTGGGTTTTTTTGTTCAAAATAGAAGCAAGTTTGTAAAAAGTTGCAAATGTTCTGTGTTTCTGTTGAGTGAAGTTATGCAATTTACATGTGAAATATTACTTGGTCGAATCATCAGAAAAAACATGTCAGGCAAGTTTTTTTGTGTGTTTTCATTACTCGTATTTTAGTTCACAATTCCAGATTGCTCGTTAAGCAAGTTAATGTAATTCTGGCTAGTGAAAAGAAATGTACATATGAGGTGATCTAGAAGTTCATAAAAGTCAGCAGGGTCTTGGTGGCAGTACAGGGAACTGATGTGTCCTCCATTAGCAGTATTTGGAGTTTTCGTTGTCACTACAGGGAATTTTGGCTCTCGAAAGTGGCTTGGAGAGACTGGTGCATTAACATCTGGCATCTCAGAACTTCTCAGGTGTTTTGAATGATCAGATTTAAATCTGTTTTAGTGTAATTTACACTTTTTATGTTGGTAAACCCAATCTGGACATAATCCTAATGATATAATACACATGAGATGGCCATGTGTAAACTATGTACATTTCTGCTTCTTTGTCAGCAGTTTGCTAAGTGTCTGACATTCCCTGAAGATCTATGTCATGGGTCAAGGAAAAACTAATTTTTTGAATTTTGTTCAAATTCCAAGCTGCACATGGCTTATTTAAGCTTGGTTAAGTAAACAAACACTTAGATTAGTTTGGATGGTCATATACACAAATAATAATGGGCATTTCTATCTCTGACAGA
Organism: Arnoldichthys spilopterus; assembly: GCA_037974385.1. Taxonomy (NCBI): domain Eukaryota; kingdom Metazoa; phylum Chordata; class Actinopteri; order Characiformes; family Lepidarchidae; genus Arnoldichthys; species Arnoldichthys spilopterus. The sequence continues at coordinate 3,811 of JBBPDA010092255.1, forward strand.
TCCTGCCAGATGCTAAGAGATATTTTGCTGTCACCAGGGTTCACATTAGCAGTGCTAATGTTATGAGAGTGAGCCTAATTTATTCATTCGTGCTGTCACTTCCCTCGCCATCAAAACCTTTAACCACATTAGGGTGATTTGCACTGCGGTGGGATTACGTTTGGTGGTCTGAAAGCGAATTTTCCCGGACTTCATTCACAGAAAGAAGACAATAATAGAGCTGTAATTAGAGAGCTTCACTGCTGCAGATGTACAGTATATATCATCACTACTTATGTCAAAACAGTGAGATAACAATAAAAGTAGACATGTCAGTTTTGCACTTCTACTTCTCTATCTGCTGCAATATTACAAAAGGCCACAGTGGGCTGGTGATGTGGTAAATCTGCCAGATTCATATGTGGGCTAACCTAGCCAACCAGCAGATACACTGGTCAGGCCTCAGGCCCAACTGATATACTGAAATACTGAATGTTCTGTGTTTATTTGTTTTTTTTTTGGAGTGGTGGGGTGGGGTGGGGTGAGGGGGTCTCATCATCTTTGGCTTCAGGGTTCATAAAATCCAGTTCCAGTTCCTGCTCTCAGTGCCCTGATGGAGCAAAAGAGCAAAAACATTCTCAGTTCTGTTTGGCTTTGACCCCAGACGATGGCATGGCCACCTTCAAACTGTAAAAAGCACCAGATGGCGTCGATGGAAGTGACTCATGGTCCCTTTGGAGTGAATCTTCTGCCACACGGTTTCCTTGCGGTGTTGGAGCAGATCTTTTGGCAAATACTGGTTTTATTTTATTGTAACACGTTTAGCAGAATGAAATAATTTTTTAAATGTTTTTTCCTCTTATTTGTAGAAGACTGAAGTATTGTCTGACACACACAGGAAAGCATAAATGTAGCTGACAATTGTAGGCTTGGAATAATGTCCAGTAGAGTGGCATCAGCTTGGGCAAGTTGGGCACTATATGCTAATTAAGACGATTTTGATATGTGCATCTTTTTCAAAACCTGCAGAAAACCACAATGGTATAAACAAAAAGTGGCAGTAGTGCGACTACACATGAAAAAGAAAACCATTTGGAAAACCAAATGTGAGCCTGAGCCCACTGCGTCTCCCATCAATCAGCAAATCCTGCGAGTGTAGAGAGCTTGCTGAGTTTCTTCCCATGAGGCTCCAGCGTCTTTTTTAATGTCACACAGTCAAGTCACTGGTCTAAGCCACATCTTTTTTTTTTAAAGCCAAGTCTTGCTCAATTTCATGTCATGTCTCACACTTAAACCACACTTATGCATAACATTATGTCAACCCATGTGAAAACCATATAAACAAGTCAATATGAGATTGTTTATCTACAGCTTTGTGGTCAAGTTTGGGTATTATCCTAACTTTTTACCTTGTTGCTCAAGTGTAAAACTGAAGAAAAGACCAAAGTACCATATGTTAGACTATGTTTGGGGTAAAAAAAAAAAAAGTGTAAATTTGAAATCTGGCTGAGCCATTACTTACTTATTAAATGGGCACTTCAGTCAGAATTTTAGTAATTCTAAGGACTTGTGTTAAGGCTTTTTAAGCATTTCTTTGGCAAAATTAACTCTTCTGTTATGTCACTGTATGATGGGGACACTGCAGTTTGGTAGTTATTACTAATCTATGTTTTCTGAATTACGCTGCGGAGTGTGCTGTGCTGATATTCACATTTCTTGTTCATTTGTGATGCAGGGTTTAGGTTGGTCACAGGGCCTATAAAAAAAAGACAACTGTTGGTTAACAGTGTCTATGCAGTCAGTCCTTTTTGCTGAGAAGCCAGTTTTGAGGCAGGAAAAGTAGCTAGAGGAGTACTTGGGACTGGCTCCAATTTGAATCAGTGCCGTGTGTGTTGTGTGTTTCATCTGACCCCCCACCCCCCCAAGCATGCAGCTGGGTGAGAGGTGGAGACATTTTGAATACATAGACCACATCTTGGTGTTTGTTTACTTTGAATAAGGCATGTGCAGTTTGGAAATAAAATGGACAGAAATGAAAGCTGTGTAGCATAGAGCCACAAGAAATGGTGGGACACAAGCAGCTAAATACTGCATTTCTCATTAGTAAAATTGTGACACTGAAGTTGAACTGTCTGTAAATATCTGAAATAAAACAACCATGTTGTGCTGCAGTATTAAACATTCTCATTCTGATTCTTTTCATTTTGATTCTAGTATTGAATCACGTGCATGTAGAAGTAGAACAATGTTTGACGGGCTCTGAATACTCATTGGTGTTTCTAAACTAGTAGCCAAATACTTGTTTTCGGAATCACCTTTAAAATCAGTAATAATTATACTTCATAATGAACTCTAAGTACTTTTCTGAAAGAATACATCACCAGAACGGAATGGTAGGATTCCATTTCACCTTTCACGGAAGGTTTTTCATAAAGCTTTGTGACAGAAACGACTGCCAGTAATGGTGAGATTTTGTCATTTCAATTTTTCTCTCAGTCAAACTGTGTCTAAAACGATGTCAAGACATCTGTGCCACCTTAATAAAGATCTGCATGTAGTATGAGAGAGGTTTTGGTGATGTTTTTTATGGAAGCAGTTTGAGCTTTTTGTGTGACTGCTGGGTTCTAGTGTTTGTAAGTCATGTTCACAGCTGCAGTTCTGAAATAAAAAGCAAGGTTTGACCCTAAAAAAAATATCTGCAACTGGGTTAAGTGGAAAAATGTATATATTTGATTAGTCACTTAACTTGTTGCTAATGTATACAGAAGTCGTGCAGATATCTTCAGAAAGCCAGGTGCTCAAATGTAGTTGTGGCAATGGAATAAAAAATACAGGGGCACCTGCCTTGGGCACAATAGCCAAAGCCCTCTACTCTGCACATGCATGGTGTATACAGGTGCTCTACTCTGCCTATGACTCACCTCCCTCATGCAACTGGTTCAGTTGGTAATTAAAAAGCAGACCTGTTCAAACCAGAATTATTACAGCACAAGTCATACAGCTGTATCAGAGAACAGTCTTCGTACTATGCAGGACCTGCTCTTCAACTACCAGGCTGTCAAGATCATCACACAGATGGAAGTATGATAGAGCTGTAACACAATTAGCAGGTAGTGCTTTCCTCCAAGCAAGATGAGCCATCCAGTGAAATTGCCATAGATGCGGTTTGAAAGATGCAGTGTCGCTTCATGTGAAACATAATAAGCTTGAACTAGCCATCTCCCTCCTGGTTTAGTGGCATTGTGTGATTGGGGGCACCTAGATGTAGTAGGTGGAAATGGCCATGACTAAAATTGGGAAGAATATTGGATAGAAAAATGATTATATAGAGAAACCCGCCTAATGAATGATTTTTTATTTTTTTAATGCCCATCCGATGTGGAGATGCAGGACCCTGTACGCAAAATGACAGGGCAGGAAGCCCACTGCGCTGATGATGCATAGCCCCTATATCAGTGCCAGGTGCCCCCTGAGTCTGGAGACACAATGAGAGTGAGAGAACACAAAAGAGCAGGAGGAGAATGTACCAGTGCTGCATGAAAAATTCATACCCTTTTTCAAGACAAATGCCATGTCGATTTTGATTTCACTTTAGAATTCTCTGTTGTCTTCTTCTCTGATGTCTGTGCAGGCTGTTGCAATCTGTCTGCTACTACACCCATGTTTATGTAATTTTTATACAGAACTACTTCGCCTGAAGCCTCGCTGTCCTGTGCTGCCCCGAGATAGATGGCTTCCACTTTTCAGTTGGCTTTTATAAGAAGTGCTATAAAAGAACCTTGTCTTGCTATGCTTATCGATGGGATTGTGTGTTTCGTATTGTGACAGGTGTCCCGGGGGTACGGCCTGAGCGTTATGAGGAGGGTTTATCGGCGAAGCACTGTGCTCTGTCTTTGGTAGGCGAACCCATCATGTACCCAGAAATCAACTCCTTCCTGCGCCTCCTCCATCAGCAACACATCTCCAGTTTCCTGGTCACCAATGCCCAGTTCCCTGAGGAGATCAGGTAAATCAGTGTACATAAGTTTATACTGAGCTTACCTTGTTTGAGGTTTGTTGGGATTGCGTAGTGTGCTGAAATCTTTTGTTAAGTTAGCTTTTTTAAGCTTGTTTAATATTTGGTACATTTGCTAAGTTAAATGAATTCTTCCCAGTGGTATTGATCCTTTTAGAGTAGAATTTTGTGGTAAATATGAGCATTATGCATAGGCGTTATGTTTGCACAACTTTTTATGGTGTGGCACTCATTGTAAGGGAGAAATTAAGGCAACTTTCAAGAGTTTGTACACAGATCAGCCATAACATTATTAACCTTATAGCAATGGGGTCCAGGAGTGGGCGTGGACTTTTTTTTTACAATCTGTACCAAGGAAGGTGATCTATTAGGCAGCAAGTGAAAAGTCAGTTCTTGATGTTCATTTGTTAAAAGCCCCAACAATGGGCACAGGATCATCAGAACCTTGCCATGGGGCAGTGGTAAAAGGTGCCCTGTTGTAATAAATCACATTCTTTTTTACATAATATGGAAAGCCAAGTGCTTTCCTGGGGAACAGATGGAGCCAGGCTGCACTATGAAAAGAAAGCAAGCCAGCAGAGGCAGGGTGATGCTCTGGACAGTATTATGCTGGGAAACCTCAGGTCCTGGCAGTCATGTGGATGCTAGTTTGACACATACAACCTTTTATAAACATTGGTGTAGACTAATTACACCCAAACGTATGGTAACAGTATTCCCAAATAGTTGTCCATTTCAACAGGGTCATTTGCCCAACAAGAGTTTAAGGTGCTGACTTGGGATCTAAGTTTCCCCAGACATCATTCTGATAATGCATCTGTGGGAAGTGCTGTTCAGGATGACCTCACCTCACAATTTACTAAATCTAAAATTTTGAGTGTGCATGTTTTATGCAGTGTATTTTAGGAGCTGTTCCTGCATCACTGTATGTGATGGACAACCCTGTCACAGCTGGGTCGTCTGACTCCTGTATCTGTGCTCTCTCAGGCCGTACCAGTTTGGCATGGTGTGTGTAGAATAGCACCCGCGGTGTGCAACTCTGTGTATCCGAATGCACTGGAGCCGTATCGAGTCCTCCTGCTTTAAGTCCCCACGCAGCCTCGCTCACTCTTTTGAAGCTTCGCTCGGCCTGGGACGCCACTGATAAGCACTAATCGGCCACAGAATTGCAAATCACTGCCCCGCCTCTAGCCTGTTCCTGCTCCAGCTTCAGTCAGAATGCGTGTGTCTGTTTTCTCAGTCTGTCAGTACTCCCTCTCCTCCTGCAGTTTAATGAAAAATAGATCCTCAGCGCACACGTCCACTTGAGGACGTCACCTTGTGCTCAGTATGAAAGCTGGGTCAGAGAGAAGCAAATGCTTATACATTCAAGAGCTTGAAATATTTGTTCAAACCTGACTGGACCCAACTGCATACGTTGTCTTTTAAATATGTGTCTGGGTTAGGTCCTATTCAGAATTCACATTTGGGTTTGGGATTCATGACTTTACCCTGCATTTGTGTTGGCTTTATACACTGTATTTGTACTGTTGTTTTTGTCATTTCATCATTTTAAGCAGTGTTTAGTCTGGTATGCAGGAGACATATAGTGGTTTATGTTGCATTTATCTAAAATCTAATGACTGCTGCTGTTTTCACTTTACTGTACGGGACTCAGTCCTATCAGATTTTATAATGAGCCGTTTTGGGTCCTTTTTTGCCAGAATGTGGTGGTTTCACGTCGGTTTCAGAGTCAAACGTCGATGTTCTTGTTCAGGTTGGGTTTTAGGACAAAAGTTTGTTGGTGTTGGGTTTTCAGATCCAGTTTAAGCTTTAATTTACAGCTCGTGGACAGGAGCCTTTGTATGCTACCTGCTGGGACAGTCAAAACTGGACCCAGTAGAGGAAACAAAAGTGTTAACTTCATATACAAAAACAGAGAGACTCCTGTTTTCGGAGCGTCGGACATCTCTATAACCACTAGGTGGGGGAGAAAAATGGAAGCCTATGTTCCATTGAGCATGATGAGAGATGAGTCGAACCGCACTATTCATTTTAATAATGCAGCCCTCATATTTTACTTATGTTGCCATTTAAGGACAGACCCTCGCTCAAGTGTTTTGTCTATTTATGGAAAGGGTGTGTGCTTCTTATAACAGGTGGCACATTTCAGCCCTATAATTCAGGGTTCTAGTACAGATACAATATTCATACTTGATGGTTTAATATCTGTTTTGGCAGTATTTTGGATGAATGGATCTACATGTTTGATATTTGGCTACTACAGTGGCAGAAATGGCGAAGCGCAGGCAGTGCTACAGTAGAATATGCACAGCCTGCAAAGACATTTTTCAAAAACAAGCCATGACTTACTGCAAAAGACCAGTAACATCAAACAGAAGCATTTGCATGTCAAATTCAAATGCACATTTAAAATGATAACTGCAGTATTAAAGAACTGAACAGCAGAAGAGGGAGCCATGATGTGTTCTTCTTTTATGCAGTCCCTTTGTTGAAGGGCAGGTTTCTGCTGTGTTGTTTTGGGCATTTTATGGTCATTTAGCTTATTAGCTGTGTTTAATGTTGTCTGTAATTGTGACCGATGGAAAATGTCCTCGCTGCTTTGTCATAAGAAAAATTAATTTTATCCCTGTCTGAATCTGCTTTGTGAGTGGTTTTTACAAATGTTGTGCTTCTGTGTCAGGAAATGGTCTTTACATATACCATCATATCCTGCAGGGAAATGTATTAGTATGTGGGCACTTGTTCTTGATATTTCTGTGGCTCAATTAAAGAAGCCATTGTGTTGTACATCAAATGTGTGGTGACTCACATGTAAAGTGATGAATAAAAATGAGAATTATTACCTTATGGTGAGAAGCAAGCAGCACAAAATTCCATGGAGTGTGAAGGCTCTTGGTAACTCATTGGACTACAAAAAGAGGAGTCATTTTTTTTTCTTTATTGCCTTTTAAAATGATGGGCCCCAGTTTTGGTCTGTTTTGATCATGTGTTGCATTCGCAATGACCTATGCTGATTTGGATGCACATTTAGCTCTGTTGACAGAAACCCACCCACTTTTCCAGAAGAGCAAGAACTGATTTAAGTTCTCAAGTGTAATTTCTTTATCCCCACCCCACCCCCCACCCCCCTCTCTGCAGGAACCTGGTGCCTGTTACCCAGCTGTATGTCAGTGTAGATGCCAGCACTAAAGACAGTCTAAAGAGGATCGACCGCCCGCTCTTCAAAGATTTCTGGCAGCGCTTCCTGGACAGTCTCAGAGCTCTCGGAGAGAAGGTGAGCACCCCAGAGTTCAAAGAAGTCCATTTACCAGAAGCCAACACATCTTTACTGAGAGTTTAACCCAAGACATTTTGGAATTATTGTTTTGGTTTGATGTGACGTATTCATACTGCATCTTTTAAAAACTTTGAACAGTTCTTAATTGTTTACAAGCTCTTTATACACAAAATTGAGTTCTTCAGCCCTTCAGGAGAATGTGAGAATCAGTTGGCTGTGGTCATAACTGGGAGAGTTTAGGACCAAACCCTAGCTGCATATATTTGATTGTATTTTTTTGTTCTACCAGTAGCCAGGAATCCAAGAGAGAACAATAGTCTTTGGGTGTGTAGCACAACCCACAGACTGTAACCCCAGCAGACCCTTTTTCTCACCCTTAACAGATGTCTGTGCTGGCTGACAGAATTGGACAATACAGTTTCATCCGAACACTTACAGCTCATTGTGTTGTGACATTTCAAAAAGATTGTGGTTGCTGACTTAATTTGGCTGGAAGGGAAACACACGCTAGCCTTCACCCTCCCAGTGCTGGTGACATTCTGTGATCAGGAGAGTCGTAGCTTGTGGGTGGAATTGAACACCAAACTGGAGAGAAAAGTGAGGCAAAAAGGTGTGTGTGTGTGTGTGTGTGTGTGTGTGTGTGTGTGTGTGTGTGTGTGTGTGTGTGTGTGTGTGTGTGT
>JBBPDA010092266.1:0-11763 GCA_037974385.1 Arnoldichthys spilopterus
TATATATATATATAAGTTTGTTCCCTGAACAGGATGTGTACTTCTTATCAACATAACATATAATTTGACTGGGGGTCAGAGCAGCTGGTAAAACAGCAATCCCTTCTTCTCTTTCCAATGCAAAAAGCACTAAATTAAGTTTAACCTTTTAAATGTGGACCTATAACAACAGCCTAACAGGTCGTTAATAGGAACTGGCCAAGAGGGCAGATTCAGCTCTAGCCCAAGCTACAGATTCATACAGCTAACCTGAGGTTCCATGTTCAACTTACTGTGATGTATTAGATGTAGTGAAACACCCCATAGATTAGTTTTTACTTCCACGTCCCTAAGGAGTTAGTACTAGTAGGGGTGGGACTCACTACCCAAAAACATTGTAAGATGCATGCATATTCACATAAATATGAAAATTTTAAATTTGCATGGACATCTCATTATATTGCTGTACTTAAAGAATCCCCTGATCATTTTGTCGGCCCCCCTCATGCCACCAAAACAACTCAGACTGTAGTTCAATGTTTGTTCTGACATCTTTCTATCATAGTCAGCATTAACATTTTGTGCAACAGGAGCTCCTCTTTGGGAACAGACCAGACTGGCTAGCCTTCACTCCCTACATGCATGAGTGAGCCTTGATCCTGACGCAGATTTACAAGTTGTCCATCCTTGGATCACGTTTGGTAGATAATACCTAATGCATACCTGGAATGCTCCACATGACGTGCTGTCACAATAAGGATCTTGTCTAAGTGGCTTAGGTCTTTACACTATCCCATTTTTTTGCTTCCAGGAAATCAATTACAAGAACTGACTGTTCACTTGTTGCCCAATACTCCCAATGTCCCACTCACTGTCAGGTGCCACTGTATTGAAGTAACTAGACAGTGTTACTTATGTTTCACCAGTGGTCATAATGATAAGGCTGATCAGTTTATGCTTTCATTTGTTACATAAGTTAAGAAGGGGCCTTTAAATGTGGCCCTGCAGTGTGTGTGCTATCTGACAGATGTTATTAGCTTTTAGCTGGACCTAACTGCCTTCCTTACCTCTTGCCGTTTGCAGCAGTAAAAAAAATCCTGAAATTGAACTTAATTCTAATGTGCGTACAGTTTCCAGATGAAAAAAACCCCACATTATTACATTCACAGGGGAAAATGCATAAATGTTGTTTTGATGTAACAAAATTTATTCATGTGGAACTGATGTGAAGATCTGAATTGAGTAGCATCAAGAAGAAGTGTTCATTTACTCACCCTTCTATAGAAATGTAGCCCCCAGGTTTTCAGAGAACCACTTACTGAATCTTACACACTCATACAATAAAGATGATCTCTAATGTATTATCATACCCCAGGCTAATAGACCGTAAAGCAGGAGCACATGAACACACTGCGACAATCTTCATTCAACCCCCATTAGGAGAAGAGGGGAGGTCTTCAATGAACCAGCATTTGGTCCATTTTTATAATTTGGCAATGCAACATACAAATGATCAGAAGAAACTAAATACATAATGTGTTTGTCAAGATTTTAAAGTGTGTGTTGTTAGTAAGTTGATAGAACTTCCTTATTCTGCCCAAAGTCACCAGCACCACCAACACACCATTTCATAAAATAGTGAAGAAAAAAGGCTGTAAACTGTCAAACTGTATAAGCAAAAAGTCAGATGAAACACTTCTATACCAACATTATTACCACACACAAATATTCCATGAGTTCACCATTATACACACACCAGATGCACCTGTGGTTTGTGCAAATCAAGAGATTCTCTGTTTCATGTATTACAGCTGCATTCTTGTCAGTGTGGGAAACCCAAAACGAGACTAAGCAATTTGCCACAATTCTACATTCCTCTCTCTCTCTCTCCTCTCCCACCATTTACTCCTTTTTGACATTCCTCCCCTCCTCTACATTCTAATCTGTGCTGTAAAGATGCAGAAATTGAGAGAGAGAGAGAGAGAGAGAGAGAGAGAGAGAGAGAGAGACTGCAGTCTAAACTTTTACACTTTTCACATGTTAACCATTATAGGGTTATCTTGCTTTGGCTGGAAAGTGCACTGCCAAATGACTGGACTGCCAGTGAGCACTGTAGAGCCAGAGCAGGTTGCTGAACTTGAGAAAAACAAAGATGCTCAGATTTCTCTATAGCTAGAAGTTCTCCCATGTTAATTATCTGAATAATCATCTATGCACTCAGCAAGAAGCCTACAGGGAATGAATTTCAGGGCAACAGACGCAGACCCCCTTCATTCATTAGAAAGAGGAAATGAAACCTGCTGCTTTATAGGGACGTGCAGAAAGCAGCTTAACCACTTACACACCACCATCTGGGTCAATTACACCATGTGGATTTCTTAAAGAGAATAAAAGCCTTGTTGTGGCGAATGGAAAATCATTTGAGGAGCTATTGCACTTCAACAACAAAAATGTAGCTTATAACCTTAGGCTTGCACATATGCAGCAGTCTGGGTTTGCCTGTGTGTGAGAGATGGAATTGGTGGTGTGTGGTGTTTGTGACTCCTCAGACACCTCATAACTGCTGTAAATAAGCTATATTAGTTACCTACATAAGCTATATTAGTTTTGCACTAAATCTAGTGTATACAGTATCTGTGTAGACCATCTACATTATCTGAATTTGACTGTAAGATTTTAATTTTCCCAAAGTATTATGACCACATTTCACAGACTGCACCTACTTAAGGTTTTTTTGTACAGTATTTGAATAGTTTGCATATTGTATTTATATAGTTATGTGCATTTGTGTATTTGTATTGTTATTTGTACATTGTACATCTGGACCAGCCTGACCCGCCCTGATGCCCTCTTACTGGTTTTGAAGTTTTGCGGCTTTTAACACACTCACTCCTGCTGAGGAGCCCATATGAACAGCCAAAGATTTGCCAAAGACCTGATCTAAAGTCATCATGGAACACCTGTACACAAAGAACTGCTGCTGCCCATTTATAATAAGAATTATTATTATTTAATATATATATGTATATATTTTTATTTTATTTTATTTATTTATTTATTTTTATTTTTTTTTTGCTATTCAATGTCAACCAGAGGAGGATGGGTTCCCCCTTCTGAGCCTTGGTTCCTCCCAAGGTTTCTTCCTACTGCTAGGGAGTTTTTCCTTGCCTCTGTCATCTCTGGCTTGCTCTTTGAGGGCTCAGACCCTGTTTGTGTAACGTCAGTTATAAAAAGCGCTATATAAATAAACTTGACTTGACTTGACATTGTGGCTACTGGTGTCTAAATTTCCCTCGAGATTAATAAAATATGTATGTATTAATGTATGTGTCTATCTCCATCTGATTGCTTAATACGTATATGTCATTTATGAAAATCAACCTTAACCTCAAATGTTTTTTATTTATTTGGTTTTATTACTTAAGCATACGTTAGTAGCAGGTGTTGGATGGGCAGTGGTGGCCTAGTGGTAAGGACATTGCGCTAGGGACCTAAAGGTCGCAGGTTCAAGTCCTGGCTCTGGCACTACTGGGGTACTCGTGAGCAAAGTAGCGTCCCACTACACTGCTCTGCGTCTTGGAAGTCGCTTTGGATAAAAGCATCAGTAAAATGGGTGTACGAAGTGTAAAATCATGCTGTTTTGTGCCATCTCTTCATGCATTATTTCAAAATCCAAAACAAAATTAAGTTTGCTTTCATAGTCACCAAATAAGTGAATGCAGTAGACAATTTTCAATAAATCCTACATGTTAAACAGCGCTGCTCACTTTGAAAGAAGAGCTGGAAAGCATTAAAGTCATGGCATAATGGTTAGAGAAGTAAGATTGTGGCCAAATGGTTACTGGTTTGATTATTGGAACCAAGCAAGGCACCTAACTAACTAGCTGCTCTGGGTGTGTATGCCTCAGATGGGTAAAATACAGAGTACTTGTGAGTACTTGTCAAACTGTGTATGTCACAAAAAAGAATCTTAAGTAACTTAGCTCACCTAAGTTCAAATCTGACTACCTAAAGCACCGACACAAGTTCATATTGTAATGACTCAAATTTAAGGCAGTGAAGCTGAGCAACTGCAACTGCATTATGAGGTGTTTGGATCTTATACTAATCCTTAAAGTAAAGATTGCTTATAACTGTGCTACATAATATGGTATTTTCTTTCAGTTCTTGCTGAAACACGTTGAAAATTTGTAAAGTAATTTCTTAGGCAAAGTGTCATTTTGAAAATAAAGACTTATATCTGAGAGCACAAAGTCAAGTGTTGGAAATGATATCAAATGTGTTCTGTGCTGCATGTATAGCCATAATTGAGCCAAGCCATGTAATTTTCTTAAGGTATTTGATTGTAGAGTTTGCCACAGTTTTGGGTGTAGAGTTTTCTTGCCTGTGGGTTTATTTTAATTTCAGTAATGTGTAAATTAAGGTCTCGACTTGCACCTATGCTTGGTGTGGTTGTGTGTGTGTGTGTGTGTGTGTGATCCTTGGGTTCTCCTTAGCTTTCCAGCCAATGTGGGGTGGCCCATCCCCAGGTAACAAGGTATATCTTGTTACTGTTATACCACCCAACACTATATGGCTTTTATTTTTGTGGAGATTTGTGAATTGTTTTCACAGTAAGTGGTTCTCTTTCCTTCTCTTTTCATCATTGCTTATCAGCACCTTAACTTTAGCCCCACATCCTGCCTTCTGATATACCAATGATGCTATCCTATTCTGGTGTCTGGACCATCCCGATCCCCGCCCTCCTACTGTTTGAAATTCTTATTGCTGGAACCCACTCACACCTGCTGAGAAGAAACCCACATGGACATGGCTATGGTTCACTTACTTGATTAACAGTCTTCGTGGTCCACCTGTACACTAGGAGCTGCTGCCCCTCTTGTGTCCCAGAACCAGATCACCCATATTTGGGCTTCCTTATCAACTGTCCTGGACTAGATTGCCTTTGGCTTGCTCATTAGGGGCTCGGATCCAGATTCTGTAAAGCTGCTATGTGACAATGTCAAGTGTACTTTTATCTGGGAATGTAATGTAATTTGGTAACCAGAATTGGTTGAGCCTGAACACAAACCTGAGTCAAAATCCTGTAAAAGTACAGCAACCTGTAAAAGACCCAATGTGATACCCTGGAAATTACCGGTAGGAATCATGAGTGAACATTAACATTGATACAGGGATCATGAGTGATGCATTAACAGGAGGACGTCTAGATTGCTACTGGCGATCATTTACAGATGAGTATTCGCGAGTGAAAACATCAGGTATTATTGCACATGATTCCAGACAGCAGCAGTTAAAATCTACCCCGTGGGCTGCATGGTTGAAAAAGCAAAGCAACATAGTTTTGCAATGCAGGATGTTTTTATAAAATAAAAGGTCACATTAGCATGCATCTCACCCAGCCAAAATATTACCGGTAGAAGTATATCAATAAGCACCCGTTTTCTGAGTAAGGGGATAAATAATCACAATACTTCACACACAAAGAACCAACTTCATCCTAGTTATCTGATACAGTTACATGGGTAAATGCATTAATTATATTGATTACAAATCTGGTTTGGTGGTCTTGGCAAAGTAGATTACCCTTTTTTTTAAAAACACACACACACATACACAACACACATACACACACACCCTGAGGTGGGCCTGGTGGAATACTTTCGCTCCAAATTAAAATTTCACAACCACAAATAAGTATTAAAAATACACTCTGGTGAATAATTGATGAGAAATGGGAGGGGGAGGTGCAGAAAGTGTGTCATGGGTATGCAGCGGATGTGCCTAAAATCTTACATCAAGCAAACCACACAATGCTTTCAAACAAAATAAGACACATTAAGATCAGGGTAAGAATTCAAACGACAACTTCAGTTAGGTCTTGCAGTAATACCTGCAATACTTGCAGGCTTTCTGCTTTGGTTTGTTTTTGGTTTCATATCTCTCAAGATAAAAATGGCAGTCACTCAGTGGAGGACTGTCTCTTATCTGAATCCTGACAGATGATGTTGTTTTAAGACTGATCCGATAACTAGCACAGCTAATAATGCAGTGAAATATTTGTGATTTGCCTGAACAAACATGACAAACAATATGGCCTCAACTGCACTGTAATTTTAAACTTTCATAGTCATTTAAGTATCAAATTAAATTAGCAGAAAAATAGAATACATAATTGCACTGGTTGCCATAATGTGGGTCACAACCCAGTGATGGGTTGCAGTAGGGGGTTGAGTGGGCCATTTTGTTTACGACAAGGTGCATGGCTAACTGAAGTGCATTTTAGAACCAAATCAGGAACCACTAGGGTTTTGCAACACTGGTACATCTAGAGTTTGTCTGTGTTATCAGTGTGTCTATTCATACCTGCTGTGCCAAGCAAGCACAGTCATACAGTTATCGAGCCTAAACATTCTGTCATTCTTTCATGTACTCTATTTTATTAATTCAGTGTACTATTGCACAACAGTATACTGGGTAACGTCTGGTAATTTTTATGCCCCTGACACTGTGGCCTGAGGAAGTGCTAAAATGTAAACTGCACCTTAAGCAGCACCTTATTTGACTGCAGCACTCAGCATGTTCAACCAGCAGAGCTCAGCAGCTTCTGTTTCTACTAAGGCTTGAAGATTTTCTACTTTTATTTTGAAATGTGTAATTTGAAAGAGCGTAATTTTCGATTTACAAGCAGATCAAGCTCACACAGTGTGCAAGGAAATTCTTACCTACAATACAGTGTCTGTGGATACGTTAGACCAGTCAGAAACAGGTGACAGCATGACCACAACTAACTGACAGTCAAGCACACTTTGTCCAGGGTAGGATATCACATCACCCCACACACTATTTTGTGACAAGCAGTTCATAGCAAAGCTGCTCCAGGTTTCATATGCTTTTACACAGGCATGTGTTAACCTTTGTCCTTCCAGACTAATGATACCATTCAGCTTGGTAAAAACCATTCAGAATGCAAGCTATCTTCGAGTAATTTTTGAATATCCCCTTCTGTCAAACTTGCTGATGCACATTCATAACAGTGTGGCTAACTCCTAATTTGTAAACACATATTCTCACTTTAGAGCCGAGAAGACACACAATGGCCGTTGTGGGACTAACCCAGGACCAGGAGTTCTGCCCTTCCATACAACTGCAATACTTGCTGATACTGGGCCAAAAGTTCCATAACTCTCAGCACACAATGAGCACTAGGCAAGAACAGAAATGGGAGAAAAAGTCATTTAAACACTTGAGTATAGCAGCCTGGCCAGGAGGTCCAATGCACCTCCTCCCCACTGGTCAGACACGCTCCTTTAGTCAAGAAAACAATGTGCACTGAGCCATTTCCCCCCACAATTATACAAACGGGAGTCAAAACACAAGTTGCACACTCTCCGCTGAACAGATCCCTAAAGAAAAGAGTTGGCTTTCCACACAGAAACACACACATGCACACAAGCATGAGGTGAACAAGCACGTTCATTAATAAATAAATAATACACTCATAATCTCAATGGTCAGTCAGAGACATTACAGGGGGCTACATAAATCTTATATAAAATTTAGAAGGCAATTCTGCATTGTTTAAAAAACTTTTACCCCATAAACTCATCTTCATATATAGTCCTTAATGACTTATCTGTGGCGCTACTACACAGGGTAACTATGATTATTTATTATTAACTTATTATTAACAATATTAATAACTTATTAAGCCCATCAGCTGCTGATGTTGAAGTATATGGCTTTCGCATGGTTACAGAGGATTATTGCGCCCTGTTTTACAACATTAGCATTCTAACATTTGAGAAGTTCACAGTTTGAAAGGGCACTGGACTTGGATGCCGTCTAGTGGCTAAAACCTGTAACTGAGCTAAAGGTTTTAACCCACTGACTCACTGTCATGGGTCCCTGACACTCACCCTACCCCACTCAACTTGGTAAAGTTCATAACTGTAAGAAAGAATGCGTGGTAAAGGAGAAATACTGTAAATCTGAATTAGTCCAGCCATCCATGCTGGAAGAGAAAAGTGCAACACTTACTCCTGTGTCTTTAGTGACCACACCTTAGTCCTACCTGAGCTCATACAATTACACAGTGCTGACCCAGGCGAAGTGTGCAGCCGTGTCAGCCTTTGAAATCATTAGTAAGGGAAAATGCTGCTTTTACGGATTCCGTAAGAGGGATGTAAATGACTTATAACATCACAATCATCACCACGAACCCATCCATGTCAGGAACACACAGGCTCAGGGATGTGTTATGTAACAAGCACAACACACCAACTGACAGTCTTAGGAAAGGAAGCTTCACAGAAAAAGAAAAAAAAAGAAAAAAACCTGAATTTTTAAGGGAGGAGGAAAATGAAGCCTCACAATTAGGTTAAAAAACTGAAAAAAATCAATTTGCTTCAGTTTATTAGAAGTAATGAGTGGGCTGTTAGGGGCAGAAGTAAACAAAAAAATATAATATAATATACAAATAAAGAAACAATTTAGAGCTACATGTACTACTACTTCAAAATCCAGATATTTTTGGTTGAAAAGATGAACTAACTGGTCTCTGAGTTAAAGAATATTTTCTTATCACACTTTCTACCATGATGGATGTTTTAGCATCTTTTAGAGTATTCGAGTTTCTGCGCAGCACTCTACACTTTCACCTTTGTCAAGCTTCCCTCGACCCCAAGCAAGAGGTCCATCTATGAGCAAACCTGTCAACTTCTGATGAACAGAATGTCCCTGTAGCAGCAGCTTCTGTCTCAGATCCGTGTGCTGTCTGTTTCTGTGCGGCGTCTGTGCAGCATACAGGCTAGTTCTAAACGCAAAATAACGATACAGGGCACGAGTTTCAGCACACCGTGGGTGCACAAGTGAAACCTCAAAATCTTGACGTTTAAGGGTTAAAATGTAGTCGCGCATCATCACCAGACACCCACCGTTTTCAGTGTCTCCTGTGCCCGTCCGTGCTTTACATGTCACCGAGACGACTGTCAGCAGCCCGGCGTTTCTCTACTCACACAACGGCTCCCAGTCTGCCTCATCCGCCCAGAGCTTTACAACCAGTCCAAGATTCGCTGAGTTTCGGCTCAAGCGGTCGAGCACCAAGCCTGAGTCATGTGTGTGTGGGCTACACTACTGCTGTCCTAATTATATAGCCTCGTGTGAATGTTTTTTGAGGTACCCAGCTGCGGTCTAGCCTGCGTGGTTTTTTTCTACACCTGTATTCAGGCCAGCCCCGCCCTTCACCCTAGGTGATTGGCTGGGATTGTTCCGCGGCCTGCGCTGCGGCTGGCACTTTGAGTGTGACTGTGAAAGATAAGCCAATCCTAGATGGGAGGGCGGGGCATGTAGGATTTCGGGCGAGAAAATGCAACGCGTCTAGTCTGGCTGGCAGACTAAAAAAATGCCCAGAAATGTAACAGAAGCGAATTTAAATGCGCCACACAGATGGAGGATCAGTGTTGAACGTAAGCATTTCTTTCCAGGAGATGCGGCAAAAAAACGTTAAGTAGTTATACAAGTCTTTGCTAAAAAGCCCGGTTTACACTTATGTATGAGGTCCTCGTGTAAAGCAGGAGCTCAGGTCAAGTTTAAGGAGTGAACCTGACATACCCCGGAGATTTATGCTCATGGCAAGTACATTGGACTGGGCGTGGGTTAAACAGCACAGACAGGAGCATGGATCCATATTTGACAGCTGTTTTTGATCTGCTTCTCCTGTCTGCTCACTTAGAAGGGCATATCATGAACCTTTACAAAAATCTGCATAATTACTAATTAGTCATTCATTTGATGTAAAATGTGCCATTCTAGAGAAATTCAGTCTCATTTTGTTCACTGCAGTGGTGATAGCAACCAGTCATGTCAAAAAGCTATCTTGTAGAAAATTTTTACACAAAACAACACCTTTTTATGGTAGTTCTGGGATAACAGGTTGGCCTGGAACATATTTTTTGAAATCCATTCACTGTGGAGAGATACAGCTGTATGCAAAGGTCTCACCATCCCTGATAAAATATCATGTCATTTGATTTTTTTAAAAAGTACACATCCAGGGAACTATGAGATTAAATCTGGAAATCTGGCAAATTTTAGTACACAATATTTATTTTCTGAATTGAACATACTGGAAAATAAAACACAGTTCATGAGGTGAAATGTAGGCATCATTTAAAACCCACTAAGATTTTGTTGAACTACATTGGAAAATGTGTGGAGAAGAAAGGTCCAGCCATCAGTGAAGAAACTGTTCCTTTAAATTGTTGGATAAGGAATGCGAGGATGTCTTGAAAACATGCAGACGAACATTACAAACTCACTGTAAGCTCAGCTGTGTGAATTCAAAGTCTCACACACTCTCTTCTATTAAGCAGCTTGAAGAGATAATGTGTCATAAATCAAATTCAGAAAATGACCTTAAGTTTAAAAGATGTGGCTTTACTTCAGAAAGCAAAACTCAAATCAGAGCACAAATTAGTACAGCATCAAAGTCAGCATACGAAAAGCTCTCTTCTCTGTCATGTTGATCTAAAATGCCACCACCTCAAACACAGTCCTCATGTGTTCCAATTTCAGCCATCAAAAACATCCCCACTGTAAAAAACAGGTCATGGTAACAGAGCATGTGTCCATTAATTAAGCTTTTAACATCAACATCACTGCAGGCGTGGGAGAGGACCTGCCTCTGTGGTCGCATTTGTAATGCCTACAAGAAAGATTTACAGTGTTAAACAGCATCAGTGGTAAAGTCTGACATTCAAGGCCAAACATGTCTCACTTTACAGCACAAAAGAACAATAAAAAGGCACCAGGCCTACAGTGCACACACACACACACACACACACACACACACACACACACACACACAATCACTGCACTACAAATTTCTCTTAGCCAATCATTAATGAAGAGGGAGACAAAGAAAATCAGGCCTGTACAGAGTTGATGTCCTATGTACCTCATATCATAAAAGACATTTGTGAAGAGCACTGAAGCGTGATGACTTTGCTGTGTAATGTTCTCCTTTGTGTAAACCATCTGGGCTGACAACCATTTACTCATGCACAGACTGTACACAGCCAAGAAACATGTTGATTTACTAGACTTGAGGCTAAACTTGATTTACTAAACACTAAAGGCAAGTTTCTAATCAAAGCCAAAACAATCTTTAATGAATAAAAGCCTGGAGTTTGGTTCAAGATCTGGTTTAAGAGTTTTTTATAGACTTTGAAGGGCAGATGATGGTGAGTTAGGGAAGGAAATTATCTTCAGTTAAATATTTGTAGGTCTGAAAGGGTCAGCTTCAGCTCTATATTCACACACTCTTAATACATATGGCTTCATGCACCCAATGCTTTCATGTTTGACTATGTACACTACTGAGAAACCAGTTCAGTTTCAGATGAATGTATAAAATGATTCTGAAATGCTTGTTCTGTGCAATATCACAGGTTTTATATAATAAGTAGGATAAGCTGTGAATAAAAATGAAGAAGGAAGGAGATCAGAATGATGAATGAGCTGATAATCTTATCATAATATTGAATCTAATAATAATAATAATAATAATAACAATAATAATAATGATAATTTTTATTTATATAGTGCATTTCTCAAACCTGCTCCTGCAGTCCGTGTGATTTTGTACTTGTTGTTGTTGTTGTTTTGTGTTATTGATCTTTCTATGTAAAATGACCTTGGGTTTGAGAATACACACACACACACACACACACACACACACACACACACACACACACACATATATATATATATATATATATATAT
>JBBPDA010092277.1:0-11763 GCA_037974385.1 Arnoldichthys spilopterus
TGCAATGTCATGTTAAATACGGGATACAGTGAGGTGTATGGTCCGTGTCCATGTGAGATCTACTGAATGTGAGGCATTTCCTGATTTAAGAGCCTTATGACCTGTGGGTAGAAACTCCTCCTGAGTCTCTCTGTATTTAGAAGTATGCCTGTAAAAGACTAGTATAAAGTAAAAGTGTTTTTTTGTCATTGTGAACACACCCCTCACACAATATGTGACCTGTGCATTTAACCCATCCACATGTGGAGTAGTGGGCAGCTATCAACAGCACCCATGGAGCAGTGTAGCAGGACGGTACCTTGCTCAAGGGTACTTAGTGGTGCCCAGGTCGGGAGGCTACCCCTGCCATCATAAATATCAGGAAAACGAGGAGCATTACTATTCAATACTAGAATACTAAGTTTCTGTAAAACCCTTTTTTAGTTGTTTTGTGGCTGAAAACAAATATATTCATAAAATATTTCTTGTACATGATTCTCCAGAGCTTCTGTGTACAAGTGACAAACCATGGCAAACAATGCAAAATGTCTGTCTTATTAGAAAGCAGAGAAAAGGTCACGAGTGTATCATTTTAGTCATTTCAAAAATGAAGGAGAATTTCACCTTCTGTTTCC
This sequence comes from Arnoldichthys spilopterus, assembly GCA_037974385.1. Taxonomy (NCBI): domain Eukaryota; kingdom Metazoa; phylum Chordata; class Actinopteri; order Characiformes; family Lepidarchidae; genus Arnoldichthys; species Arnoldichthys spilopterus. The sequence goes on from JBBPDA010092277.1 coordinate 615, forward strand.
TGGTATTTTCATGGCATGTATGAACAAGTGTAACCCAGTTAAATACCAATCCACAGGGTGGTATGTGTGAGTGATGCAAAGCCTGAACATTACCCATAAAAAAGCATTTGGATAAAGTTCCATGTTTTGAGAGTAAAAGGAGGTAACTTTAAATAGTTTATCCTCATTAAACTGGTGCAGTTGGAAGAATTATCAATCATAACTTCCTGCTTTGAGCCTGTGTAGTCACAGAGGATATAATGTATATTAAGTGAGACACACCAGCGACCCACACATTCTTCACTGCAAGGCTTTCTGAATTACTGATATTTAGATGTCCCGCCGTATGATCTAAAGCCTTATTATGTGAATGTAAACATATGGACAGTACAAAAAACTGGCAGTTATTATTAAATTAAGGGAATGAGGAACAGCGATGGCAGGTTCTGGCCATTTAAATAGTTAACTTGGCCTGCTGTATTCATACGGTGTCAGGGAATTGCTATGGATACAACCTGCATTTTGTCACTGTTGGGCTTATATCCATATTTGGTCTTTTTTTCATAAATCAATGCTATTGGTCACCCTTTAGGTCTGTCTGTGGGTTTTACAAATATTTAACCAATGACAAGTATTATTAAGAGCTTGTGACCAAATCTTGTAACACCCTCAAACTGTCAGCAAATCTGCACACAAGTGCTGCACACAGCAGAGCTGAAGGTGAGGTGACATGCCAATTTTAACTGAGGTAAATAGTTCAATTGCTAAATGTTTTCAGCCTTGGTAAATCAATAAAAACACTATAGTGTATATGTATCAAATCTGGCTTTAATATTAACATTGTGATTATTGAAAGAAGTGTTTGGTTGTTCCCTTGATTATTCACTATGTAACAGTCATTTATCCCACCAGGCTACAGGGCATAAGTAGTCTGTGTTATAAAAAAACATGTTTTTAAACAAGTTGATATATGCGGTGTATGAACAGATACATTACATTTTAAAAGCCACTAACATTTTAAAGCAAGAATGTCTGTTATTTTAAAATGGCGCTTTAAAACTGTGAGCTGTTATTGCATTTATATTAATATCTCTGAAGTTTATCATATAAACATGTTGAAAAGGCTGGAATCTGCTAATTCACATTTAAAGGCTGGAATCTGCTGATTCACTTTTAAAAGCTACAATCTGCATATTCACATTTAAAGGATGGAATATGCTCATTTACATTTAAAGGCTTGAATCTGCTGATTCACATTTAAAGGATGGAATCTGCTGATTCACTTTTAAAGATTTGAATCTGCAGATTCACATTCAAAAGCTGGAATCTGCAGATTCACATTCAAAAGCTGGAATCTGCTGATTCACATTTAAAAGCTGGAATCTGCTGATTCACATTTAAAGGCTGGAATCTGCTCATTTACATTTAAAGGCTGGAATCTGCTGATTCACATTTAAAGGCTGGAATTTGCTGATTCATATCTAAAGGTTGGAATATGCTGATTCACATTTAAAGGCTGGAATCTGCTGATTCATATCTAAAGGCTGATAATTGTATGGTCTTTCTGAGTCAAACTCAAGTTGAAAATTGTGTAATGCGAAGTGCTTCCGTTCTAATTAGTGATGGATAAAGCAAGTATCTCCAGATTCACTGCTCAAAAACCTCGTAACTTCATGTAAGTAAAACTTTAGTACGATGTTAATAACATTATGACACGTGTAAATATATGAACATATAGTTGTTTCTTTTTCATTTCTGAAAAGTAACAGTTTGGTACTTATGAGCTTTGTACCCGACAGTGTTGATTTATGACATGGTCAGTCATTCCAGCTGAGTCAGTGCACATCTTTACCTCCTGTCCAGGTCAGAGGCAGCAGCGTAGTGGAGGGCAGACCGCCCCCATTGGTCAGTGGCATTAATGCAGGTACCACAGGTCACCAGAGTTTCCAGGCACTGAAAATGACGACTGGCAGCCGCATAGTGGAGAGGAGTCCTGTGATCACAGAAGCATACACACAAAAACACATACACACAGACACACACAGTAGTTGGATTAGATGTAATAAAAGGTGTGTGAGTCATATGTTGTAATGTAGTGTGGTGAACCAAAACAACTCCAAACACACCGGAAGGAAACTGCATGAACACACCACACACAGACAGACACACACACACAGACACACACCAAGAGAAAGGATGACAGAAATAGCACACACTGATGGAGCCCTATATCTATGCTGTGCCCTGGACATATCACAGATACATCTCAGATTCAGCTCACCCCCAAGCTCTACATACTGAATCATCACTAACGCTGAAATGACACTACTGATCACTTTTTACCAGACATGGCAACTACACCGGTGAATGTGCCAAGCCATACTTAATATACACCTGTATTAATCAATGTAGTCTTTTACATCAGACATGTCATGCGGCACCGTGACAGTAATGGGGATGTGAAGCACAAAAAGAGGCTTTGGATCTATTTTTGCCACTTGTCACCCACAACATGCTTGCCGTTACTACCAAAAACAGCACAAAATTCTGTATTGTATATGATATACTGTGGAATAATAAGCCCATAATCAAAAGAGCAGACAGCTATATTTTACGTTTTAGCAGCAGCACTGAAACTGGTATAAACATCGAGGGGGTTATGAAACCTGACGACTGATGAGGAAAATTACTGAGAAATAAACCATTTAAACGGAAAGTTTATAGATATGCTTTTACATAGAATCTTCTTTGAAAATCCCACAGTCTTCTTCCAAGAAAAAGCCAACAATATTTAAAAAATAGTACAGTAGGGTAAGCATGTATGTGCACAAGCATCTGTAAACTTGCAACCTGCTCAACAGGAAAACTGATGGTGTTTTAAGTGTTTACCTCCCATGCTTGTCCTTGCGGTTGTGGTCTGCTCCACTGCTGAGCAGCAGCTTCACACACTCCACATTGCTGATGGAGAAAAGAACAAAACACAACAGGGAAATATTAATATACTGGCAGTGGCCTTCTCTGTATTGGCTCAGGCAAATAGCTATTGTCCAATTTATCTGAGGAATACCTGTAATAATAATAATAATGATAATAATGATGTCATATAGCATCATTAATAATGTTACGCAAAAAATGTATATATGTATACACACACACACACACACCCAAACTGGTCGTCAAATCTCAAGGAAGATCTAAAACGTATCATATCTTGACAAAATATGACTATAAATACACAATAACCGTTTGTTTGTTAATTGTCATTTCATTGTTTTCTTGTTGTTTAAAGTATTTAAAAAGCGTGATGCATTACATGCTGAATAAAACGGCTGCATTATTATTACATTATTGCTTTTATTGCTTTCAGGCTTTTGAACTGTAGAGTATATCAGATATTTGAAAGATCAGATATGCTCCGCGGTCACTCCCCCCAGCAGGCAGAATGCCAGCGTTGCTTTCCATCAGACTCAAATGGTCGGTAGAAACAGTCTGACCCAGACACACTCACCCTCCAGCAGCGGCGGCATGCAGACAGGTCCGCCCCAGGCTGTCCGGGGTGTCGATCTGGAAGCCTGCACACAGGACCGAGTCATTACTGAGCAGGCAGATTATGCTATACCTCCGTCCTGAATGCGGATGGAGGGATGAAGAGGAAGGGCACAGAAAAAAGGACCCACCCACCCCCACCCCACCCACAGACATAGATGGCAACACAAGCAGACCCAGGAGAGGAAGAGAAGGAATATGGAAAGGGAGAGAGAGAGAGAAAGAAAGAGAGGACGATAAGGGTGTTAGTGCAGGATAAACATAGACCCAGTGCAAGTGTGTGAAGACAAGTGTGTAGACAAGCAATAATTTGTGAAGAATTATTGTCCAAATTTGCTCCAGGTATTAAATTTAAAAGCCTACGGAAACAAATCAGCATCATGAATAACGCATTGATTAATACTGTATGTAAATTATTCAGCACTGTAATATTAAAAATGAACTGTAACGTTTTCTGGCAAACTTTTAAAGGACCGTCACTCCATTTTAGTCGAAGATTAACCAGAAATTTTTACAGGCACAGAGCAGCTCTGCTTTCACAAGCTCCCAATACTCCGACATGCTCTGATCACATGATACAGGCTCTCCTCTGGCAACCACAAGGGACAAAGCTGCTGCATGGCAGAACTAGAATCGAGGGGGAACTCACCCAACAAAGAGAGTATGTGCTTGAACACAAACCAAACCTACACTTTACTTAAGAACCCAGTCAGTGAGCTGCTGGTGGATGAACAGGCTGATTGAGTAATACAGAGTTTGATCTCAAGTTGAAACATTTGATAAAAATTATAAAAATTTTCACTGTAAAATTGGAACACACATTACCCAAATGTCTGCCCGAAGTCTGTGTGTAGATTCAAGCTGTGTAGTACTCATGATCATAATATAAAGGGCACATTATGCCATTTTTTAATGGTGGTACTTCACATTACAGGTACTACTAGTTTCCTATGCTATATTTGGTAACACTTCACTGTAGGGTAGCATTCTTAAGGCTACATGACATCTACAAAAGTATTTTATGACAATTCCCATTGAGCTACATTAACATTTAAAGGTTTATTCCAACACGCGTCACCTGTCATTAAAGCCATTCTCACCCCAGGAAGTGTAATGACAATGGAGATTTGTTGGAATAAACCTTTATAAATATCTATGTAGGTTTATGTCACTTGTCATAAAAGGTTTATGTAGATGTCATGTAACCTTATTAATGATACCCTACAGTACAGTGTTACCCCATATTTTATTTTGGAACAGCTTTGTTCAGCTGTTTCAGAGTTCCCAACTCTGAAATATTATGTGGATTAAGATTTTATTTGAATTTTGAATTGTTAATGTCAAGTATTGCACACATACACTGCTGCTGACATTCGGAATGTAACTTTATTAAATGAAATGAAATAAAAATTGTATTTTGTTTTTTTAAAGGAAATATCATGATAATTTCATAAACAGTCATAAAACATTAGGTAATTATTATGATCACATTTGTTTTATTCTGGCACTAGGCTTGGGCAGTGTACTCTCATACTGCACTATGTAGAAATACAGGCGGTATGACATTCCACATCGTCAGCGCTCAAACGCCCCGAAAAACACCCCATAGGCTTTACAAACAAAAATGCTGTAGTCTCATAGTCATTGTGACACTGGTAAAAACTGAAACAAAACTGAAAGAAACCTTTACTCCTCAATCTGTGCAACCCCCACAATGAATAAACCCCCCTTCCCCCAAAAGCCTGATCCCCATGAAAAAAAATAGATCCCACTCAAGTCTAACTGACACATGACTCAACTGTATGATGCATTTTATTTCTACAAAATAGGACAAATATACATAAGTACATTGCTCAGTGTCATAGTGTTGTGGAAATGTTTGCAAATCTATTTAAGAAAATACTCAGTGTACTCGACATGGTATGAGGCAAGTATGCAATTATTTAGGCACAGTGTGACTGGCAGTATACGCTTCCATTAACGACATTAACCTTACAGTTCTAATGCAAATCTAAAGCAGCCTTTTCAATACAACGTCTTGGCTAATCTACTATATTTACGGTAAGAAGCAAATTATAAATTTGGATTTACTACTTAAGGATAACTACTTTAAGATGACAAGTGATAAAGCGTGCAAGACAGAGACAGGATGCACAACAGGACAGGGAATGGGGTTTTCAGCAGTACTTGAAAAGGTCAAAGGGATCCACTCCTACACTTGAAGAGAGACACAAGCAGCTAATCAAAAGCTTTCTTCAGGGTTTCAAACTACAAATCATGAATCTAGCAAACTGATCCATTCAAACTCACGCCACAGTACAGTGAAGGCAAGCTGAGCACAAATGTAGGGGGGAGACGGGGACTCATGCTGTGACACTGAGACTACTGTGCATAAGGCTCAAAACATCAAACATGTGGAAGATCAAAACTTTGCAGTCCCGATAATGAGGAGAGCAGATCTGTAATGGCCTCGGGACTATGTAGAACAGACCGTATGAATCAAAAAGCCTCATTGGGGGAGAAGAGATGAGTGATGCCAATGCACAATTGACAGCGTGCTGAACCAGTGATAGTTAGAAGATGCAGCAAATTAGATTCTTTTTTTGACATTATGGAAAAGAAAAGCTTTGAAAGCTGTTGCATGCTGAATGTCAAAATCTAGTAAAAATGCAAAGTCCTGAAATGTATTTTATGTGTGTTTTATTTAAAGAGCAATTCTAGAGATTTTTCATAACCTGCATGATTAAAACATTCAGATGCAAACGAAATCATTCAGAGGGGTTTAATGTGAAGCGTTCCATTCTGGAGAACTGTTCACAGCGGTGGTGATATGAACCAGACAGATGGTTATGACAGGAAATTGTTCCTATACTCTGAAATATTCTGAAATAAGAGCTTGGCCTAAAACAGTTTGTCAAAATCCAATCATGGCATAGAGGTACATGCGGGATGTACATTCTGAATAGCAAAGAAAATGGTTACATTTAAGTTGTAGGCATTGCAGCTCCAGTTTTTAATTTTAAGTCTTTAATTTTCTGTACAGTTAAGCATTTAACATATAAACTCCTCTGAACTTTTTTATATATATCTTAACATTTGAATTATGAATTTTTTTAAAAAATTGGTTGAATTCCCCTTTAAAATGGAGCATTAGCAAATGCATATAATGATTACTAGTAATAATCAGCTTCAAACTAAACTCACAAAACAGACTCACAGAGACGCACAGAGGTACCTGAGGAGAGTAGTTTCCGGCAGCAGTCAGCATGAGCATTCAGAGCAGCCAGGTGCAGCGGGAACATTCCATGAACACCTCTCCTTGAGAGAGAGCGAAAGAAAGAGAGAAAGAGAAAAAGAGAAATGGAAACTTTTAGGAACTTCTGAATACAAACACAACCTAAACAGTGTTCCAACCATTAAAGCATACACACACACCTGGTGCAGTCAGCTCCACTGGTAATTAAGGTGTTGATGAGAAGTTCATGGCCATAGCGTGCAGCAATGTGTAAAGGAGTGTTTCCATCCTTATCTACACAATCTATCTCTCCACCTAGCATTACAAACACGCACAATATGTATCACATTCCACTTGCATGTATATAGGACTTTTACTGTTGATTATATTAGTAATTGAGTAACTGAGAGATGTCACATTCTCCTTGAAAGAGATAAAAGTCTTTAAGAAAGACATTTATAAAATACATTAAAAAATACAATTTAAAAAACAATATGGGCATAGAATGTGTAGGAATTGGTGTCTATCAGGTTGAATTTCTTACTGCAGGAGAGATCAGTAAAAGAATTTTTAACAAATACCCATTATCATCACGCAAACACACAACAAATCAATGTCAATTCATCACAAAGAACAACTTCAATTGTTTTTTTTTAATCAAACATAACATCTCTAAATTAATAGCCAACCCTCCAAAAGCTCTCACCATTCTGAATGAGGGTCTGGGAGCGTGTGAAGCGTCCATGAACTGCGGTCATGTGAAGAGGACTCTTCCCATCTCGGCTCTGAGAGAGCCAAAAACAATGAGCAATGCAATGCTGGGCTTATCTCCTCAGCCTAGCTGAAGTATGGTTACTCTGATTGTGTGGACATTACCAATATCAGTAAAGAACTGCTGTCTTAGTGCAACAGAGTAATTGAATGTATTGTATTTTTTACATTTCATAAGAAAGACATTTCAAAATTATGAAATAACACATGGAACTGTGCAGTGACCATAAACAGTGTCAATCAAATCTGTTTTAAACCACCCCATTTGTTTTAAAGAGGTTTTACACAATCTTAATTTTTCTCTCAAGCACCTCTACGAGGAGCAACCTGAGACAGCCCTGTTCCAACAGGGCTAAAGAGGTTCTGCATAGAAACCACTTGTTGGGGGGCATTTGAAAATAATTTTATTTTATGAATTTATATTTTAAACTTATAATAATTTTATACTATTAAAATGTTGTACTCTTGGTCCATACATCTACATGTTGTTAATGTCAACAAAGGCTGTGGTAAGAGGAGGACCTCAGGGATTAGAGTGCCAGATGGGACAGGTCCAGTAACTGAATGAGTGATTTACGAGCCAGGTCTATGAGGAGCTTTGCATCTTAAAACATTCATCAAAATGCAGGAAAAAGTACTGCATTCTTTAATTCTCTGCCTTTCTCATCACATACAGTACATAACTATTACATTGTCTTTCCATATTATTTTGTGTTTTGATTTTATTTGTATTCTTCCATGCATGAACTTTATTTCCATTTATTGCCTTCAAATTCAACAGAATTGTCTGGGGGCACAGGCATCAGTTTCTTTTAAAAAGTTTTTTTTTTCATGTAGTCAAGTAGAGCTTTATTGTCATCTCAGTCATATACATGAAAGCATACAGTAAGACGAAAAAGTGTCCTCCAGGACCAAAGGTCCAATATGAGTACAATAGGTTGGATCTCGTTGATAAATGTAAATGGAATACATTGTCAAGGAAGGCGGTGCAAGTGTTTATTTTATATTTATGGATCAGTAAACATCTCTCTTAATAGCGTGATATGTGCCAATGTGATTTTATTTATTTTAAATCCATCTAACTAAAGGCTTTCAGATATTAATGGAGGCTAAATGCATCCTCAGCATAAATAATGCCTATGTCTCAGGGAAAAAAGATGAACGAGACAGAACAGGGCTTGTGTCAGGCTTACCTGCACATTGACGTCAGCTCCATTGTTGACCAAGAACTCCAGGCAGAGGGCTCCATGTGTGGATGCAGCAGCAAAGTGGAGAGGGGTGAAGCCTTTGTTGTTGGGTTGACTCACATTGGCCCCGTAGTCAATCAGTTCACTGACCACCGCATCCTGACCATTAAAACAGGCCACGTGCAGTGCCGTGTTCCCAAACGCGTTAGCCTCATCTATCTGTGGGATTTAAAGAAGAGCAAAGACTAAAAAACACAAATATTATGTGCAACTGTTTACCAAGGATAATGATACTATATGTACTATAATGTACAATAGTGCTATGCGCATTTGCGTCATTACCGGAACAGAAAGGTAGTTCCAGTCTATTATGTGCTTGTCCCTAAGATTTATAGTGCTTGAAAGTTTAGAATTTTCTATATTTCTGCATAAATATGACCTAACACATTATTAGATATTTAGCTCCTAAACATAGATAAAGGGAACCCGATTAAACAAATGAGACAAAAATGTTACTTGGTCATTTATGTATTGAGCAAAATTATCCAATATTACATATCTTTGAGTATCAAAAGTAACCAAATCTTTGCTTTCAGTATCTGGTGTGATCCCCTTGTGCAGCAGTAACTGAAACTAAACGTTTCCAGTTACTGTTGATCAGTCCTGCACGTCAGCTTGGTGGAATTTTAGCCCATTTCTTTTAGCTTTTACTGGTATAATCCAGAATTGCTCCATCAATGATTTCAAGCTGTTCTAGGCAAGATGCAGCAAAACATCTCTAACCATTGTACATTCACTACCATATTTCACAGACATGATAACATTCTAATGCTGGAAAGCAATGCTTTCCTTTCTCTAAGCACTGTTATTCTTATCTAAACCAAATTGGTTATTTTTTTTAAATCTGTGCATACAACATTTTCCAATACCTCTCTGGTATGTCCATGTGAAACTTGCAACCCTGCCATGCACACCATTGTTAAAAAGTGTTTTTCTTATGATAGATTTATGAACATTAACATTAGCCCTTTAGTTGCTTAGATGTTACCCTGAATTCCTTCATAACCTTGAAGACTATCACATGTATTGCTCTTGGGGTGATCTTTGTTGGTCAAGTGGTTCAAGCTAAGTAAAATTAGCTTGAACTTTCTCCATTTATACACAATCTGTCTGACTGTAGACTGGTGGAGTCCAAACTCTTTAGAGATGATTTTATAATATTTTTCCACCTGATGAGCATTAACAACTCTTTTTCTGAGGTCCAAAGAAATTCAAATTGTTCATGCAATGATACACTTTCATAAACATGTTTGACATTTATTAGATTCGATAGATTTTTATTTTTTATTTTTTAAACAGAGCAGCCCTGTAAGGTTCACATACTTTTAACACTCACAGATATGCAATATTAGGTCATTTTTTTCTCAATAATTAAATGTCCAAGTATAATATTTGTGTCTTATTTGTGTAATTGTTTTTTTTTTACTTTCTTTTTTCACAAACTTTCAAGTAGTACTTGAAATCCATCTTGCTAATGTTTTCATGCTTAAATGGTCAGTAATGTTTGTTAATTAATTAAAGAATAACCTAAGAGGGCAGTGGTGATATAAATGTTAGGGAGTTGCCCCTGTGACCTGAAGGTTGCTGGTTCAAATCCCAGACCAGCAAGCACTACTCCCCCACTGCTGCTACATAGGTGGGTTAAATGCAGAGGACACATTTCGTTGTGATGTGCTGTGTGCTGTGCTGGGGTGTGTTCACAATGAAAAATAATCACTCACTCAAATGTTTCTGATGCCTTGGTGAATATAAACCAGGAGTTTGTAAAGAACATTAAACAGATCAATGTAAGAGAGTCTCAGCAAGGCTTTTCCCACATAATACACTGGAGTAGAAGAATCATTGCAAACTGGGATATGTTGAAAAAAACATCTAAACTAGATGTCAGTAACCATGTTCATGTTGGTTCTTCACTGAAATAAACCTGACAAAAAATTCCTGAAACTGAAAAATCACTGCTCACCTTTAGTCTGTACTGTATGTTCACTCTGGATTAAATGTGCAAAGAACAAATTTGTGCAAAAGCACAAATAAACATAAAATATATGTAAGTGTATGCATAAATACCTCCACAGACAGATTGAGCAGGTGTTTGACTACACTGATTTGTCCATTGGAGGCGGCAGCATGGAGAGGTGTATATCCTCGCTTGTCCTTACAGCTGACTTCCGCCCCCTGGTCCACCAATAGACACACCACCTCTAAGTGACCTGCAGGAGACATGAACACACTTCAGCTACTTCAGTCCTTAATCTACAGCAAATTAGCATATTGTGATAAAGTTCATTATTTTTTGTAATGTACTGATAAACATTAGACTTTCATATATTTTAGATCCATTACACACAACTGAAGTACTTTAAGCCTTTTA
>JBBPDA010092309.1:0-11761 GCA_037974385.1 Arnoldichthys spilopterus
TGTGTGTGTGTGTGTGTGTGTGTGTGTGTGTGTGTGTGTGTGTGTGTGTGTGTGTGTGTGTGTGTGTGTGTGTCATAAAATAGAGCCTTTTGGAACATCAACTTTACCTTCGTACATAGTAGTCACAGTTATTAGTAAAAAATATCTGATTATTTTGATGTTGACGTTGATCTGATATAATTGAATTTTCTAAAGAGTTTAGTATCAAGCTGTTTGGATTTGAATTAATAGACTGAATTTTCTGGTCCTGTTTTTTTAACTGGAGTTTGACAACCTCTTGTTTAAAGGATTGAGATACATAGCTGATACTATAAAATGTATATTCTTATAAAGTCCATATATGCATATATGCCATATATTGTATTCAAGTAGCCCATACTCTTAACTTTTATCTTGCGGCTTATCCTTGCTGGCCTGAGACTTAAGGAGATTACACCACTTTACGGCCCTGCTTGGTTTAGGAGGTTTAGTGTAGGCAAATGTTGTGCCAACAGTAGAACGCCAGGCTGTAGCGAAGTGTGAACCTGTGTAGTATTTATATACTCATTAAGTCATCATTATGTTGCAACCCTCAGTTATGGCAGTTTCATTATTTGCTCTTCAAAGTTGGACAGGAAGCTTATTGCTCTTGCTTGGTGTCCAGTCTATGGATAATTTACTTAACATAGCCCTTTCTTTTACTGGCCTTCTCACTCTTGATTATTTAACACAGATTTTCTTCCTGCTTATCCTCTGTAGGAATTCCCATCTCGGCTTTTTGTTTTTGTTTACTTGAAAAGAAAACACTAGATTTACAACAGATATTTTTGGTTGATGTTTATTTTGAAAACCGCACTTACTGTGAATTATTCAAAATGGTTGGTGAGAATAATATGCATTTTTAATTTAATGTTTACTTTATTTTTAAGGTTAATAAATAATGTGCAATACATAATTTAAAGAATCTTCTAAGAACTGCACTTGTGGTTCACTTTTGGTTGCTGGTCAGAGCACAGTGAGACAGCAGTAATTAGTATTTGGGCACATGCGTGTTCAAGAGAGTCTGTAAAATTATTGAATTATCAATGAACACCAAATTTTCTGCTTACACATGCCACTAAGCAGCTCTACAAACACGTAACCAGAATGCTAATTGCTAAGCCTAATCATAGCAAGCTACAAGTAACTCCTTAAATCCTCAAACTAAACCGCTTTTGTGAAAGTGAACCTGACTCCAGTAAAGAGCGAAAGGTTTTTACATGCCTTCATTTAATTCTAGCTCAGAAATCTCCTGAACGTATGCCGCACAGAACAAACCTGCATGCAAAGCTGTTTTCTCCAGCACAACTTATACAAATAATAAATAAACAGCAAAGCCCTGACTTCTTGCATGTTTTCCCCATGCTAGATATTGAAGAAGTTGCAGTCTCAGACTAAAATATAGCAGCCATTTAATTTAAGTAGCAGAAGGAAATCCATCAATATTGATATTTTTGAATGCTGTTTTTAAAATATGGAGTTAATAATATAGAGACTGTACTGGCTAGATTGATTTGATGGCAAGGATTAGTCACTTGCATGCACTTGTTCCCTGCTTTTTAATTAGTTTAGTTTGCAATGCAGTCTTTCATACTGTTTAATCTAGTTTCTATACTACTCTTCCTCCTCTTAATGTCTGGAAATGTTATTATTGTATGTACATAGTGTCATCTTATACTGTGACATGCTCAAAGCTTGTAAGGGGTGCCTGGCCTTGCCCCTGTTTACGACTGTTAAGCTACAGAATCTAAAGAAGTAACTAACTAGTTTTCTCAGTCACAGCCCTATTTTTATTTCATCCAGGGTTTAAGGTCTGAATATGACCTCTGACTGAATTATGGGTGTAAAGAGGGAGTTGGTTTTGATGAATAGAGATCTCTCCTTGGGATTTATTGCAAGCAGAGATGCAGTGAGTCTAAAAACAGCATACATGTGGAATGTTCTCAAATATACAGCAGTCCTCTTGAGAAATATGGTGGGCTACTTCTCCCAACAAACGGGCTGTAGGTTGTAGTTTGGAAATTTCCAGAAGAATGACGAGTCATTCTTCTGTGCCAGTCAGGGGAGATGCCACCAAGTGCAGAATCTCTCAAGTGCACACCAAAAGTAAGTGGGACTCTATTTTAAGCATGTCAGCCTATTCTGTGGATAAATTTGCGAACATCATTGTGGTGTAACTTTCAAGGACCCCTGGGAAACAGATTAAACTGTGTTCTTAAGCAGATATTTGTAAGTCTTATTTATCAGTGAATGAGGAAATGGTGTGAAGCAGGTGTGAAATAGATTAGGAAGAAAAGAAGAAAAAATGCGTCATGTTTAGTCATTTTAATCTCAAACGTTGTGCTACTTTGACAACAGATATGATGGATGTAGTAAATCAAGGAACAGGCTACATAGAACCACATTGTGCGTTTGTATAGCAGAATGTATCCAGTAAAGTAAAAAGTCATTTTAGCCTGTACCACTATAATTCTCTGTGGATTTACCTCAAAGTCTCAGATTTGACTCTGATATCAAGGCTTGGGAGGAACATGCAGAAAACGTTCCGCATCTGATGTGAAAAGAGCACATTTGAAGGAGGTTACTTTTGCCATGTTGAAATTTCAGATCTTTTGGCTGCTTTGTAGATTTCCAACCGAGAGCTTAAATGCTTGATGTCAGAACTTGTTTTATAAATGTTTAATACAGAAGACGTTGCTCTTGCACAGTTATATGAACCACATGGGGTTGATGCCCTCACCGGTACCTAGATTTAATCTTAATATAGAAACCCCCCCCTTTGTTTAAAGGCCACTTTTTTGAAAAAAATTTCTCTGTCAAAGATCACTCATTGAGAATATACAAAGGTTTTGACAAAGATCTTGGGTTGAATGTGTTACCTACAACAAAGTGGACATTTGGGGAAGTTGGTTTACCAGCCTGGGAATGAGGAGATTCCATTTATGGTTGCTTGTCACATGGAATAGCATTTACTTCAGGGAGGAAAGTGGGGAGAGGAAAGAGGGGGTGATGTTGGAGGAAAGCTGCAGATTGAAGGAAATTGGTATGTGATTGCTTTAGTGTACGGAGGTCCCAGTGAACAGTGACCCTTAGATTTCCTTTAGACAGGCTTGAGATTAGATTAGAATGCAGCCTTCCATTTGAATCTGGCAAAAAAGCTGCTTATTGTGATTTTAATGGCTTAGATGTAAATAGGATATACCTGAAAGTTCCCCCATAATCTCACAGATATGAGATATTTGCAGAAACCTTGTATTACACAATGTTAGGTTTCGTTTCTGCCTTTTAAATGTTCTATTTCAACTGCTTATGTCTAAAGCCTGTGCACAGATTATACTACTATAACATTATGCAGGAGCACACTCCTCCTCACTCACCCTGCTACTGCTCAGTGTAAAAGAGAGTTCATATCATTATTTAGTCACTGTACACCAGCAATATACTGCAAAACTAACACTTTATCTAAAAATGGCAAACTTTCCCTTTTCATTCTTGGCCTTGTTCTGCTGCTTGATGCTAACATAACCGTGCAAATCCCACTAGCGGAGCTAGCCTTATTGATAGTATAAAGTTTCAAATATTCAAATAGTTATTGAACTATAAAAAATAGACTAGTAATGTGGAAATTCTGCCAGAAGGTGAAGGCAATGTATGTAAGAGCTTTTTACCAACTGTCATTAAACAAAAAGAGAAGAAGAATCAGCATTATAAATAAAATATAGCCTTATTTATCTATTGCTAGATGTTGCATCAAGTTAAGAAACCCTCTGTAGTTTGTAAAATGTCATAAACGTAATAGAAAACCATAGGGAGAACATTTACACCTATGCATGCTCTGTGCTTCATCCACTAGCCTTATCTAAACATAAACTGCATGACTATAAATGTTACTCTATGTTTTCAGCTTTGTTTTTTGTAATCCTGTGCAATCTCCTCAAAGCCATTCAAGTAGCATCATTTTGGCAGGATCTTTCTTAAAATGTCGTACTGTAATTGAAAGTGAGTTTGTCAGGTTTTAACCATTCAAAGATGGTGGCACCATTGAGGCATCTGGCCAAATCGCACATGGCTATCTATGCATGTACATGTGTGGTGTAAAAAAAAAATAAAAATCTATGGCAGCACCATTACAGTGAAATGCAGCATATGCAATTCTGTGGCAAGTGTGGCTGCTTAAGTAAGTAGTAGTATTGTGGATTATTAAAGGCATATTTCTGTTGAGAGTTTGTCCAAAATCTCAGACAGTGAGGGGAGTAGTCTGACAGCATAGCCAATGTCACTGATGACATCATGGTTCAGACAGTGAACATCTGCATGAATGCCTGAGTAGAATCCACTAATACAACTCGCTTTTAGTTGTTTTAGTTCTGTTGTCCATGGATGTAGTTGCTTTAGATACTTGTCTCTCAGTTCCTATTTGTTTGCTTTTTCTTTTAGTGTTTAGGAATCTGTTAAGTATATGTGACGTGCATTAACCTGATGAACAGTGTATTTCTTCACTACATTAGTTATCCAGCAAACAAAGTTGAGGTAGTGTTGTAAGCTGGCAGTACATCAAAGGCTTTATTTTGGGGAAGCTGATCAGATTTAAGGTATCACGTTCTGATTGTGTGGGTGGTCAAAGATACACAGCCCACTTCTAAGATCTTACTGCGGCTGTACAGTCTCATGTCTCTGTCTCTGGTCCAAACTGCTTGACAAAACCGGCATGATTTTAGGTTCTAAGTGCTTCAGTACTGTGGTACCGATAAATGCAGAAGCCAGGCCGACTCAGACCTGGAAATCACATCCTAAGGAATTTCTTGATGAAGTGCAAAACTGGGATGCCAGATGCCTGTAAACAATTTGTATTTACAATGTCTTTTTACTAAAGTCCATGTTAACAGCAAAGCTGGACACTGAGGTATAATGAAAAAATTATTTTGTATTGACCAAACCTGTTAAGTTTGAGTGGCAGTTCAAGTCTTAGTTCTCTTGGGGTAAGCTCTCCATTCCCCAGTAAGCACTCTGGCTCTGTCTCCTGCCTGACAATGCTCATGTTTTTGCTGCTAATGCTGTGACATGAAGGTTGCTTAAAAGGCTGCCAAGAAGTTAGTATGCTTTTGGCTTCCTGGTCTACAAGACTTTGTCATTGAAATGATGAGCCTTCAAAGTTTTGTGATGAAGCTTTACATATTTCAGTGGAGTTCTGACCTGTGAAAGTTTATTGTACATGATAAATATGAGTATCATATGTTTTGTCACAAGATCTTGTGTGGAGTGAATGATTTGTAGAAGGAAGCAGAAGGATTTTTTCTTCTAGCTGCTGGCATGATTCAAGGATTAGGAAATTTGAAATTAGGAAAGACTTGCATTGATATTGAATATGACCTGACAAGAATCCTAGTTTTTGGGGCTACAGCTAGATTCATTCAGTTCTGTGTACTGGTTTTAAGTTTTGAGTTTTGGAACCTTTTGTGCATAGCAATGTACAAACACACAGTGTCATTTAGCATTTCATTCTTGTTTTAGTGAAATGATCACTGCAGATCACTTCCCACTGTGTAGTCAGCTGCAGTCTTGGGTAGTCCACCCTGTCCAATAGAGATTAATATGGAAAGGACCGATCTGTTAATTAGCTCTTAGGCCCTGTCCACACAGACATCTGAATCAAGTTTTTTTTTTATTATGTTTGTGGATTGAACACTGACAGTTTTTCTACTGATTAGAGTGAATCAGACTGTCCACACGGGCGTTCGGTTGGCTGCGTGTTTGGATGGCATCAAAAAAAAAGTAGTATGTAGTTTTTTCTTGGTGTCATTTTCTGCCAAAATCCTTATAAGCCGGAGAAAATGTCTACATTGTGTTTGTATGCCATAGTTAGAGTACCAGTAGAGGCAGCAATGTTTTCGTTGTATCATGAGGAGTTTTTAACACAAGGAGGTAAAAGGTTAGGTTTAATAAAGACAAATTATCCGTAATTCATCAATTCAGTGAAGAATGAAATCTCACAAATTAAAAACACTCTGCTCTTGTGTAATACAGTTTCAAGCTGCATTTCATGATTCGGTGATGAACCGTGTTAAGTGAACATGGTTTTCCGAAGTGCTCCCGAGCCCAGGCGGCTGTATTTGTCACAGTAGCATGATGGTTTCTTAGGGAGTGCTGCCTGAGGGATTGAAGGTTACAAGCATTCAGCTGTTGTTTCTGTTCTTGCCTTTTACACACTGAGATGCATCTAAATTTTTAGAATCTGTTCACAATATTATGTGCTGAATATGTTGAAAGACCTTAATTCTCTGCAATCTTGCATTTAAAAATGTTCCTTTTGTACTGACTAACAATTCTCTCCTGACTTTTAGTAAAAAGGGGTAAGCCAAGACTCATACTTGCTTGGAAAGGCTGAGAATTTGATAGATGCTACATTTATATCCAATCATAACTCATTTCACCAGTTAGCCTGCTTAATGTGGAGTCTTCCAAACCAGTGTTCCTTAAATATTCTGTGGATCTTATTTTAACATTACTTATTTATAAATAATATCTACCACAAGTGCCAACAAGGCTTGTGAACCTCAGAACTGCACCATCGAACAATGGATCATGTGGACGGCTGGGTGTATGAGCGTTGCTTATAAAAAAAAATGCCACCAGGATTCACTATGGGAAGGAATTCATGCCAGCAAAGACATTGTGATGCCCTGGGCAATAGTCTGCTGAGAAACATTGGCTCCTGGCATTCATGTGGATGTCATCTGTTCCACCTACCTACACATTGGCACAGAACAAGGACACCCCTTCATAACCCCTTCGTATTTCCTCATGGCAGTGACCTCTATCAGCAGGATAATAAACATAAAGGCTACAGGGTGTTGTCTTGAGCTCCATGTTGCCCAGATCTCAATCTGATCGAGCATCTGTGGGATGTGCTGGACAAACTAGTCCGATCCTTGGAGGCTCCACCTCGAAACTTGCGGGACTTAAAGGATCTGCTGCTAACATTTTTGTGCCAGATGCCACATATGTAGATGTCTTGTGGAGTCCATGCTCCAGTCAGAGATGTTTTGAAAGCACAGTATTAGGCAGGAGGTTTTAATGTTTCTCTGGAAATTGTAAACACACTGTAACTGAAGCACATTACCATTGAAATTGTCCATGTTTAACTTGAATGTATATGAACTTTGACAGATTCCTAATAAACTTGAGTACAAATATGAGGTGACAGGATCTCTTAAAAAATCATTGGACATCAAGTGGAACTGCTAAACCCTGATCCTCTTCCAGGCAAATTTTTTTATGTTGCACCTGTGGGAGGAGGGTAAGAGAGGCAAAAAACAAATCTCCAAGCTTCACGGTTGTGAAGGGGTTTCCAAGTCTTATAAGACCATCAGATACAACCTTGAAACTACTACATACTTACTGACAACTTACTGCATACGTACTACAGGACTGTAATTGTGTTCTGTTGTCTGACAAAACAAAAATAAGCATTTTGCCAATAAACTTTTTATGGTGGAGAATCTGATGTGGGGCTGTTTTTTCCCAAAAGGCCTTGGAAAGTGTGCTGCCCATAATTGTGGGGGTTTTACTGCTAGCTACAACAAACAATTAATAAAACAAAGCCAGGCTTTTGTTTCATCATGGAATCATTCCTCAGCTATAACCGCTCTATAATACTGCTCCCATCACGATGTAACACATGAGGATTTAGAATGTGCATCACTATTGCAATTAAACAAGCAACTGAGTGCTGCTGTTTTCATGTACATGTATGGGGGCATTGGAAACCACTAGCAGACTCCTATGGTCTATATTCCAGTTTAGTGGAATCAACCCCAGAAGCAGTTCTTTGCCTCCATTGTTCTCACCTTGAACAAGGCTAAAGTGCAAATATGGAACCAACACCAAGCCATTGCTCAAATCAATTCTACCCCCCACTCTTTAGCCCTCTTTTTCATAAAGTTAATGAGGTATGTGGTGCTTCATTTGTAGAAGGCCCCTTTGAAAGGAAGGGAATAAAACCCACAGGCCAGTGATTTATTGAGAACTTGATCCTAGAGCATATGGGCTCCATCAGCAGGCAAATAGCGCCACTGGGACTGAGAATGCCCGACTTTTCTAAAGCCACCTGCCTTTCCAAGATGCCTCATCTGTAGGATCACAGGCTGCCCATAGACAGACACGTGACAGCTGCTGTGCATATGAGTGTGAGAGAGAGGGGATGCTTGGAAGGGGTTTTCCAGGCGCACAATGTATAGTCTGTAAGTGGCAATATTGACTGACAAACCTGATCACTTGCTTCCTCAACGAAAACTTGCCCTGTCAGCAGATTTGGGCCTGACCAAGTCTCATGACTTGAGAGCTCAGGGGGTTATCTGATTAATCTAGGAGTGTTATTGTGAGCCCTGCAGTTTCACAAGATGACATTTTTCTAAGGCATCTGAAAAGGTTTCTGACAGTAGGGGAAGAAAGTGATCGATGTTAATAATGAGCCTTATCTTAATTTCATGCAGCACTGATCCCTTTTGATTGGATCTTTCAGTTTCAGTATAGCACCACATTTTACAACACTTAACCTGTCAGAAGATTGTTTTAAATAGTGCTGGATAGTACTGATTACATGGAATCATCATATGATAATTACGTTTCTGTTTATTAAGTTAATGAAGTGGTGATTTCTGAGTGCTGGTATTCTAGCAACAAATAACTTACAAACCTATATGGAATTTATATTCTGTTGTTGAGCAGTGAACAAAGCAATTAATATTGGCTTGATTTGAAGTAGTGAAATTTGAAGCAGATTTTTAAGTGGTGCTGATAAAATCCAGGGATTAAATTGTATTAAGTAATGTAATGCTGACGGTGGTAAAATTATGATTAAAATAACTTGTCTATTTACACCCTGCAAATACCTCCCAAACATGAATGGATTTAAAAAAAAAAAGGTTTTATGCCAACTTTATCAAAAAAATGATGCTTTGGCCAATGGACTAATAATTGCTTCATGTAATGACTTGTGGTGAGGAGACTTTGAGATGTAAAACTCTTTGGATGTCTGGCTTCTGTCACCATAGTCATAAAGTCATTAGAAATCTTAAGCTTCTCTAGAATGGAGCATTTCACATTAAACTCTAAATTACGTTTTAGCTAATTTTGCAGAAATGTAGAAAAATCGGTGAAATTCTACTTTGATTCTGCCCCTTATGACTGCACTGTAGCCATGAATAGTATCACTTTGTCAAATGGTCAAGAATATCTCAACATTAAAATGGTAACAGCTTCTGAACTTTTACCTCCGCAAGCCTGGGACTTACCTAGAACAAGGCCAGTCTATTGATGTTTGTTTTTAACGCTATTTAGTTTCACTGTGGTCCCATCACTAACAGTAAAAAAAACAACTGCTTTCACAACATGCCTCGTGATTCCAAGTCATGCTTTTATTCTTGTTGGGTCGTTAAATAGGTTTGATGGCATGACTTGGTTCCCTATTTATTACTACAGATTATGACCTTGTTTTTCTGGAAAAATTATCTTTTTTATTTATTTATTTATTTATTTATTTTTGTTAAAGGATGCTGCTCTTTGTCAGAGGTCCAATTTGTTTTTGTTTGTCTCTGATGACATTGGTATCTGGACTAGGTTGTTTAATGTTAAAAAAGGACTTGCAGGTTAATCTTCACTGTGTTTAGCAGAGGAGGGTTCATTTTGACTGCCCAAATGGAATGTTCACTTGAGGGATCTGCTCAGAGCACACTCATTTTGTAAAGGTGTCGTGATCTCATCCACACCTTCAATATCGAGCCAGTACTGGCCCAGAACAACTAATTGGATATGGAAGGGTTATGTTTTTCCTTTTCCTAGTACATCCTCTGATCACAAAAGCAGTACTCTGTGCAATTAGCCTGTAGCACTCAAACATCTGACGTGACACTTTATCACCCCTAAACAAGCAGCAAATGATCCTGATTTCACATGGATGACTGAAAATGCAATCATTCTTAATAATGTCTTGGGGGATGATGGCTTTTACTCAGTTTAGACAAGGCCGAAGTTCGCTTTTCATTTCAATGTTTTAGCTCCACCGTAAATTGAGCAGCTATGAGATCTGGAGCTCACACAGCACCACTACTGCTGCCCTATTTAAGGTGGAACTAAAAACTTCATCTTTAGCTTTGTAGACACCACCCAGTCAGGCTCAAGATATTTCTCGTCTGTACGAGTTGCTTTGAAGTTTTATATGACGGGTTAGCTCCAGCACACTGTCATAACCATGCTATTCCTGAAGACCACTTTAGTCAGCCTTCTATAGCTAAACATGCACCATGCTTCTCTATAGTCAGCTAAAATGTTGACTGTTATTTGTGTGACGTGTGTTTGCACGCTTGCTTGTGTTGTGTGTTTTGCATGTCTCTGCATGTTCAAGGCTTGTTTTCTACTGGTTTTGCTTACAATGCTGATTTTCTGTTAGTCTTCGTTTTAAGCTTGTTGGTTGTTTTAAGTACTGCTTTTTTTTTTCTAGTGAATGTAACAAAGTGCCAATCTTTAGCCATAAAATTAATACCACCTGCCTAATATTGACTGGGTTCCCCTCATGCTGCAAAAACAGCTCTAACTGTGGTGCGCTGTGTGTTCTGACACCTTTCTATCAAGAGTCCACATTCACTTTTTAAACCACACTTTTATGGGATCGGACCAGACGGGTTGGCTTTCACTGGCATCAGTGAGTCAAGACCTGGCGTTTTGGAGATGCTCTGACTCTGTTGTCTAGCTGGGACAATAAGGTCCTTATGAAAGTGGCTCAGAACCTTATGCTTGCTCAATTACTTGGAAAACTTTTTTTTTTTCTCCATTTGCATGAGATGTTTTTAGGTGGTTAATTGGTCATTCAGAACAATTCAAACATTTGATCTGATCACAGTGGCTACCATATCTGACTGGTCTTATCAGATGTTTAACTCCTGTTTTTTTTACATTTTCTTAAACATGGTTAAATCAGTTGTGGGCAGTGGTGGCCTAGTGGTTTGGGCGCTGCCTTTGGGACCTGAAGGTTGCAGGTTCGAGTCCCGGCCCGGGCACTACTGAGGTACTCTTGAGCAAGGAACTGTCCCACTACACTGCTCTCCGGGTGCTGTTGGTAGCTGCCCGCTGCTCCACGTGTGCACATGTGATGGGTTAAATGTAGAGGTCACATTTCGTTGTGGTGCTTGTGTGTGCTCACGATGACAGTCACTTTCACTTCAGTTTATATACAGTTGCTGTTGGGACAGAACCTCTCTTAATGGGACAAAAAAAAACTTGTTATAAACACCATCTGTCCAGGTGAATAGATGAATAGAAATGCTCCTACTTTGATTGGAAATTATATGAATGTCTCTTGATTTTTTTTCCTGGTCATGAAAGCTACCTTTTTGGACAAACAAGGTTTCGCTTCAGCTGAATCGGTATGCTTTATTACACTGCACTGAAGCTTCAAAGCTTACAGTTTGATTGGTTCTGTATGTAACATTGGTCTCGTAATTTCAGAATGAAATATCTAAGCAAGGCCCAAACTGCTTCTTGGCAGTGCGCTTAGGATGAGTCATCAACATGCAGCTGTAAGTGCATGCTCCTTTGCTTGCTCAACAGTGAACCATGACATATTTCTTTGTTGCGCGAGAGAGCCCTTCTCCTGCAGTTCTGAAGTGTTGAGAAGCCTGTGTGTGTGTGTGTGTGTGTGTGTGTGTGTGTGTGTGTGTGTGTGTGTGTGTGTGTGTGTGTGTGTGTG
>JBBPDA010092350.1:0-11761 GCA_037974385.1 Arnoldichthys spilopterus
TTCCACGAGGGGATGGAATCTCCAGTCGGAGTTCACTCGCTGATCTGAGTGACCTGGTGGGTGTGTATGTCTGGATGTCAGCTTTCCACACAGTTGTTCCACTCAGACTGTTCAACAAGCGGAAGGACCTGGGACTGAACGGTCAGCTGTGCAGGTGGGTCCTGGGCTTCCTTACAGGCAGACCCCAGGTGGTAAGAGTGGGCAGCTGTGTGTCCATCTCCATCACCCTCAGCACTGCAGCACCACAAGGATGCGTTTTAAGTCCCTTGTTGTATTTAGCCTACACGTACGACTGCATAGCCACTCACAGCTCCAACACCATTGTTAAGTTTGCTGACGACACGGTCATGCTCAGCCTCATCTCTAATAATGATGAGTTGGCCTACATGAGGGAGGTTAAAGTCTTGGCAAAATGGTACCAGGACAACAGCCACCATCTGAATGTCAGCAAAACTAAAGAACTGATATTGGACTACAGCAGGAAGCAACATCGATCTTACGCATTCCCTCGTTATCAATGGCACTCCAGTGGAGAGGGTGAGCCACTTTAAGTACCTGGGTGTTCAGCTCTCAGAGGACCTCAACTAGCACACACACACTAATGCTCTGGTCACAAAGGCAAGGCAACGGCTTTACCACCTGAGGCAGCTGAGGAGATTTAGGGTCTCTCCGGGAATCCTAAAAATCTTTTACACAGCTGTGGTTGAGAGTATTCTAACCGTGAGTATCACAGTTTGGTTTGGGAACTGCTCAGCTGAAGACTGTAAAGCCCTGCTTTACCTGATCAAAGCTGCAGAATGCTGCCGTAGCCTTATGACCAGAACAGAGACACTCAGGAAGAGTTTCTACCCACAGGTCATAAGGCTCTTAAACCAGGACATGCCTCACATTCAGTAAGTCTCACCTGGACTATACACCTCACTATAATCCTGTACCTAACTCAACCATGGCATTGCCTTGTCTTCAACTGAACTCATCTATCTGTATATTGCCATTTGCACTACGCTATTTGCACATGTAGCTTATTTGCACTTTCTATATTCTGTGTATTCTGGCAAATTACCTTTGTGTAAACTAAAATTCATTTGGTCTTTATATATTGTTAAGGGTGTGTATTTACCGTCTAAACTTTACACTATATATTGTTAGGTTTATTGTTTAGTGTTAGTTTCCTATTTATTATTATACATTTTTTTTACCAGCTTACATTTTATAATACATATTCTATTTCCTTTGTAATATTTTTTTACTTCTTAATTCCTTTTTAACTTTATTATTTATATATTTAAAAAATGCACTCAGGAACGATCAGGGCACATTTCACTACATATTGTACTTGTAAAATGTATGTGACAAATAAACCTCTTGAATCTTGAATCTATAAGGGAATCCAGCACAACAATTGCTAGCAGTGATATCGGCGACAGTAGCAGCGCCAGCGAACCATCCACAACACCTGTTAGCAGCAAAAGGCATAAAGCAGTGAGAAAATATGACTCGAGCTACATCAAGTTTGGTTTCAGCTGGTGTGGGACAGAGGAAGACCCGAGGCTGTGTGTGGTGTGTTGTGAGGTGCTTAGCAATGAATCCATGAAACCATCACACCTCAAATGGTACAGCCAAACACACAGTGCTCAAAGACAAACCAACTGATTTTTTTTTAAAGAAAACGTGAGGGACTGAATAAGTCCAGGTCCACAATTCAGTATTGTGTTTCATCAGTAGTCAAAGCTCAAGAAGCATCATATCATGCCAGCGTCCGTATAGCAAAAGCCGGGAAGCCACACACAATTGGTGAACAATTGTGTCTACCGTTAGCCAAAGAAATAACAAGCATCATGTGTGGGGAGAAGGCTGCCAGACAGCTAAATCAAGTGCCACTTTCAAATGACACAGTGTCAAGGAGAATAGTGAACACTGAATGAGCGCATTAAAGGTAGCCGCTTTTATTCCATCCAGCTAGACGAGACAACCAATGTCGCAGATTCGGCCAATTTGCTTGTTTATGTTAGATACCAATATGATGACACAGCTCAGGAGACCTTTTTATTCTGCCAGCCACTTCAGACCCGAACTACACCTGAGCACATTTTCCAGCTCTTGGATGTCTTTTTCAAAAAGAATGGACTCGATTGGCAACGTTGTGTTATGGTCTGCACGGATGGCGCCACAGCGGAGTAGCAGCCCGAATTCGCGAGTTGGCACCAGAGATGCGATGGACTCACTGCAGCATCCATCATGAGGCCCTGGCGATGAAGGAGATGCCCCAAGAGCTTAAGTCTGTGCTGGACATGGCTGTGAAAACTGTCAATTTTATTAAGGCCCGACCTATGCATTCGCGTCTGTTTCATGTGCTTTGCGACGAGATGGGCAGCCAACACTTCCAGCTTCTGCTTCATACAGAAGTGAGGTGGCTATAAAGAGGGAAGGTGCTGTCAAGGCTTTTTGAATTGCACAGAAAAGTCCAAATATTCTTACAGGACAAAAGCTTTTTCTCATCAGATGTTTTTGAAGACTCTTTGTGGCTCAGTCAGCTGGCATACTTGTCAGACATTTTCTCTTGTCTAAACAAGCTAAATTTGGCACTACAGGGACTCTCCATCAGTGTTTTTGATGTGCAGGACAAAATCAACGCTATGCTGAAAAGATGGAGCTGTTCAAAATCAAGGTCAAAACAGGAGATATTCCGCTTTCTCCACTTTGGAGAGTTTCCTGTCTGACAGCGACCTGACCCTGGCTGATGAAGTGAGGGACAACATCATAGTGCACCTAGTCTCTCTCTCATCTCCGGGAATATTTGAAGCTGGCCTTGATTGACCCAGACATCATAAGACTGTGTTCACAGAGGCAGGTGTACCCTTCTCAATAGGCATATGTAAGTTGTCTCCAACCTTTAACTTTATTTGTATTTACCGTTAAGATTTCACATTGTTGGTATACAAGTGATATTATAATTATTCTCACTTGTGGGGGTTTAAATGCAGCACAGTTGTTAATGATATTTGTACTTGCTGTGTTTGAATGTAGTATTATTATTATTATTGTCAAGTGTCACATTCTGTATTTTAATGCAGTCCAGTTGTTAATATTTTCACTTTTTTTTAAATGCAGTAGAGATGTTATTCTTCATATTTTCATCCACTGTTGTAACGATTTGAGGTTGTGTAGGCAGCAGATGCAGGCAGACTTGACAATCAACAAAGGTTTTATTCCACAAGAAAACACTAGGGCTAGGGTAAACACTTTACGAACAAGGATAACACAGTTAACATTTAAGGTCCGTATGACACGGTACGTATGACAGTTGATCGACAAAGACTAGGGAGAACACACAGTTTTAAAGGGCAACATGACTACACACAGCTGACGGGGAAGACAAGACACAGCTGATGGGGGTGTGGCTAAATCATGAGCACATGACACAACAAACGCGCATGGCACAGCACGAACACGTGACACACATAGACAGGAGGACACAAGACAATGTCACCACTGTTACATACCCCATCTCCTAGGAACACGGTGTGACTACCGAATGTAAAAACCGGGCGCTGTTCTAGGGAGTGGGGGGGCAACAAAAACACTAGACTAGAACCTAGACACATGGCACAATACAAGAAACCTAAACACGGAACATAGACAAGGATCTACTTAAAAAGTGCAATACAGACACAAACATGGTGAAGCAGACTTGGGGCATAAACAAGGTCCAAGGCTAAAACAACGTCCATGACAATGGGAACATGGGCCCGGGCTGAGTCAATAAAGTCCTGGGCTGGCAAAACAAGGGCCCAGGCTGAGGAAGTCTTGCCCTGGGCCCAGAAGACGTGGAGACAGGGCTCAGTGGCTTCCACGGTGCACAGCAGGGACCAGGCAGGTTGTCCCATGGAAGCCTGGCAGCTTTGCCAATGTGTGGACTGGGTCCTCTGGGTTGTTCCTCGACCTGGAGGTGGCTGGACCCTCCGGTGTCGACCTCTGCGACCCGGAGGTGGCTGGGCTCTCCGGCGTCCTCTGCGACCCCGTAGTCTGGACCCTCTGGCGTCCTTGCGACCCGGAGGCTGGACCCGGAGGCGTCCTCTGTGACCCAGAAGCTGGACCCTCTGGCATCTTTGGCGACCCGGAGGTGGTGGCCTCCTCTGTGGTCGCCCTCGACCCTGTGGTTGGACCCTCCGACATTCTCGGCGGCCCCTGCACCGTGTCTATCTGACGCCACCTGCAGCGGCGCGATGGTGGGGCTCTCTGGCGCCACCTGCTGTGGCTCGGCAGTGGGGATTTGTAGTTTCAGCGCCTTGGGACCGGAGCCCGACCTGGAGGTGAGGGTCCCTGAGGCTCCCAGCGGTGACGTCAGTGACTCAGGACTGCAGCCTCGATCCATGTGCTGCAGCCTAGATGACGTCTGTGTTGCGATGTTATGCATGGACCTCAGATCCCTTGCCGAAGTCTGGGTGGAGAACTCCTTTGTCCCCTGCGCCCTCTGAGGCAATGACTCCGAGAGGGTCTCCTGCGCGCACGTGGACACGGCGACTGGCTTGCCGGGAGGCGGAGCTGCTGAGGCTAGTGTTGTCCTGGCTCAGGATTTCGTGTCCTTCAGCATACTCACCTCCCTGGCACTGCCAGCTGTCCACCATGCGAAGACCCAGCTCATAGTAGTCCGCCGCTGCTGCCATAGTTCGGTTGATCAGTCTGTCACGGTTTGCGGGTTGAAGAGGCAGCAGATGCAGGCAGACTTGACATTAAACAAAGGTTTTATTTCACAAGAAAACACTAGGGCTAGGGGAAACACTCTACAAACAAGGATAACATGGTTAACATTCAAGGTCTTCACACAGCAAACACAAACATATGGTACGTATGGTTGATCGACGAAGACTAGAGAGAACACACATGGTTTTAAAGGGCAAGATGAACACACACAGCTGACGGGGGCGTGGCTAAATCACAAGCACATGACACAACAAATGTACATGGTGCAGCGCGAACACAGACAGGAGGACACGAGACAACTTCACCACCGTTACAACTGTGAGTGTTTGCATTACAGTTATCTAAATTTTCTCACTTGCAAATGGTTAAAAGAAGTACAGTTGTGGCTATATATGACAGGCAATAATAAACATTATTCCTAATAGGAATTTTTTGTGTGAATTGTGTGAACTTTCATCAAACTTGGGAGAACGCATGAGTGTTGGGTTGACAGCACTAGTGTCACAGTTTACTCCATTTGTCTAAGTCCATGAAATCCCGACTCTGTGACCTCGATCTATTATGATATTTTAAATACTAAATGCTTGGCTGACACAGAAACAGAAACAGAGACTGTGTCGGCTTAATTCTGAAAGTTGTGTGACATCCAGACTTTTACATCAGCCACACAGTCCTCTTTTTTTAATCTAGATGGAATGATACATATAATGATACGTGTCATCTGCGTAGCAGTGAAAGCTAATCTTGTATTTGCAAAAAACTGATGGTTCATTCATACTCACAAATTGGAAGTGGTCAGTCAAATATGATTTAAACCAGAATATTTAAACCAGGCTGTTCCAATAATCCCAACCATGTTCTCTATTTAATAAAATAGAGTGGACTATGGTGTCAAACGAAGAACTGCGGTTAAGCAGAACCTGTAAAGATACACTGCCTTTGTCAGCAGACAGTTGGAAATTTTATTTATGCTGAATATTTTAAGGGCTGTTGCAGTACTGTGATTTGGCCGAAATCCAGAGTGAAATCTTTTATAAATGTGATTTTTGTGCAGGTATGAGCATAGCTACTGGGCAACAACTTTTCCTAGGATCTTGGATATAAAAAGCAGATTAGAGATTGTTCTATAATTAGATAGATTACATGGGTCAAGATTGGGTTTCTTAATCTGTGGCATAATGATAGCTAGATTAAAGGCTTTTGATATATACCCAAGGCTGACTAAGGAGTGTACTATTTTCAAAAGAGGCCCAATTGTGGGCAGTGGTGGCCTAGGGGGTAGGATGCAATCTTTGGGACCTGAAGGTCACATGTTCAAGTCCTGGCCCGGGCACCACTGAGATACCCTTGAGCAAGGTACTGTGTGATGGGTTAAATGCATTCACTTTCAATTGTTGCTGGGAAGATTTCTTTTAGTAAGCTCCAAAGGACTGAGTCAAGTTAGCAACTGATAGATTTCGATGAAGAGATTATTATTATTATTATTATTATTGAGATTAAGCTTATATGTGATGAGGTACTGATCAGATATTTCTGTGGCCTTAGGAAGAACTGTAAGCTTCTTATCTAATATATATAGCTTTAGATCAAAGGTACTGTTTTGTAAGAGAATAATGTTAATTTGCTGAAACAATTTTTTTTTTAAAACACAGTATCAGTAGAGTAAACCTTGGGTTGGACTTCAAAACCCCTAGCAGACGGTTGTCAGCAGCTACTAAGCTATACTGCTTACTGCTAACTAAGATATGCTGTGGGAAAGGAGAGCAGCACCATCCCACATGGGGTGGATATCGTCCCAGGCTAAGAGACTAGGCTTGCCCCTTAAAATTGGACCAATTATCTATGAATCCACTTTGTCTTCTGCACACTACTTGGACATTAAGCAATTTAGCGCCAACGCCTGCTGTAGGCTTCATTGGACATCATCTGGGCTAATTTACACACCTTTCTAACAGTAGCCACTGTTGGCTTGGCACAGTAGGGCAGGACATCACACATAGCTTTAGGAAACAGGTCCTGTTTTCAAATGGTGTGTTTTCATATATCAAGATAAGGGTGATGTTTAATGAATAAACTACTAAATAGTTTATTTATGGCAAATAATGTACTTTAATATTATTGTTGAAGTAAAGAATTGTTGAAATCTGCATTTCTGGTTATGACTGTAGCTCAAAAACGATAGTACAGAAAACCACCTTTTTTCTGCAGTCCAAAGGACTTTTCTACAGTGTATGCATGCTTTCAAGAATATCAACCAAAATCTTTAGTCATTTGCAAGCTGTAATTGAATGTGCAAATGCTTTGCTTCCACCTTTATCATGGAACTCATGAAGAATGGAACTGAGGCTGAGACTATTCCATTTTAACAGGGATTTATTTTCTTTTGGACAACAGTCTTCAAACAACAGTGGCCAGATAGCTCCTTTTTCAATTTTCTTTAGCAAATGAACATGTTGAACTAAAAACTACAAAGAATAAAACATATACAATCTAAAATGAGGCAAATTAAAATATAACTTAAGGAATAAAGATGATTTAACCTGTGAATCTGATTTGAAGGAATGTATACAGTAAAAGTAAAAAAATAACCATTTTAAACTTTCCTCTTTATAATGCATTCAAATCACTGGCCAGCAGAAGAACACTTTACATACATCAGATATATGCAATGAAAAAATAAATCAATGCATAATTAATTAATGCAAAAATAATATACATCCAATATTCTATATTTTTTATGTTGATTGTCTAATGTTTTACCTATTTCATGTATACATATATCCCATTTTGTATCTCTACAATATTTCAACACTAACATTCTGTTCCAATATGTATCAGTATTATGTTTTTTTCTGCTGAACTTTGAACATAAAGTTTTAATATACCATAATATTAAAGGCAGAGATTCCTGAAATGATTTTGGTTCCCCATTTTCTTAGTTGAAAAACAGAAACTAACTTCTTTGACATTATTTAAATGACTGATCATTCTAATAGCATCTCTGACCATCTAGCTTTTTTAAACTGTATGTGTAACCATAGTCTTAAAAAACTAACCATTTAAAGGGCATGTAAAATTAGATGTAACATCTGTCTGTGGGTGGCCTCAAAACACTTTTTATTCACAATGCTTGGTTACAGTACTTAGTACCTCATTCTAGAGTTCACTGTAGGTCATCTACAGTCATATGCAAAAGTTTGAGCGCCCCTGGCCAATGTTAATTTCCTAAGTACTTTTATAAATTTGGAGAGCTATATTAACTTGTACCTAATTCTCCTTAGTCATCTCTAGCAAAGATTAGATGTTTTGATGTTTTAGTTACTGGCAAAGATTTTTTGTTTGAGTTGGCTTTCAATTCCTTAAATGTCTGGAATCAGGAAAATATTTTTGGTATTGAATATTGGCCCTAATTTTTACTTAAATGTCAAAATAACAACAACAACAACAAAAACACTAACAATCTGACTGTGGAAGTTCATATTTTGAACTCAGAAATGTAGTGGAGACAACAGGACTGTCTTGACTGTCTACATTCACTTGCTGGTTTCCAATATTTAAAACTGGGGACACTCCAAATATAAAAACTGTTATAGCAAGAGGTGCCCTTATACAGGAAACTTCTCAACAAAACATTCTGTACTTAATAAATAATTTCCAACACTTTTACATTTTACTCTTTAATGCTAATGTTGCCTATTGGACTGGTCAATTTTGTCTAAACAGGGATATCTGACCTGATCAAGAAAAAAACAAATAGTACAAATTTATCTGTTTAAATGTATCTTAACTGTTTAATTAAGGGGGGAGTTTGCTCTTCAATTTCCAAGACTAGAACATTTACAGCAGAGTAAAACAGAAGCATGCCTTTTACTGCTGTGTGCCTTTTTTGTAGAAACATGTGTCTTAAAAGCTGCAGTACACTGCAGATATCCTGAGTTGCCCTTAATCAGCTTCATACAGCATCTTATTTAATCTGGATATAGAAACTAAGCTTGTGTAGGTAATTTGGAAACCAGTCCCTGGAAAGTGAATTGTTAGTCTGAGGATTGTGCTAAATACCCGTGATTTTTTATATTAACTAAAAAGCTACAAAATGTCTGTAATTTCCACAAAAATTCACAAACAACTTTCCAACAAAGCTGGACCAAACTTTTAAGGTTATTTCTTTTGTTGTCAAGATCTCCCAAAATGGCTTTGCTTATTTTGCATTTCCATATATCAATCAATGTTGAAAAGGCAAAAAAAAAAAACTCTACATAAAACAGCACCTTAATTTTATCTTCACTCCATTTCACCTGGCATTAACCAGCTGTGTCTGTTTCCTACATGGCTGCAATATTAAAAGGAGTTTGTCAGCACAATACCACCGTATCATGACATATGGCCATGCAAACATATAAACACTATCGAATACACACATACATACACTCCCTCTTATCATCACAATACAGTGGCACAGCACACTCAAAGTAGTCATGGCACAAAACGTCCAAAAAGGTGCAATGAAATTCACTGGCTACTTCTCTGACATATTGCTACTAGAGACAGCGTTTGTGAATATTAATCAAGAAAACTGGCAAGACGAGGGAGGAGGAAGGGATAGAGAAAGTAGAAGTGGGAGAGAAGAGAAGAGAAGAGAAGAGAAGAGAAGAGAAGAGAAGAGAAGAGAAGAGAAGAGAAGAGAAGAGAAGAGAACATTACCATATAGGACAAGTCCTAGATACTCCAGACAACACAGAATAGCCCAGGATTCCTATCACAGTTACAGACTGTTTGATACAGACTAAAGCTCAAATCTAACCAGTTAAGCAAACTGTTGTGAACTGTAGTGAACTCTCTTAACCCTTCCTCTATTTTATATTGACACTCCAGTGTGCCCTTAGCTCAAACCAAACCATTTTCAAACTATTAATGACATACACCTGGGTGTCTACTCAGGTGCACTAGATTTACACATGCCATAACATTTCTGGTTGAATTATCAAGGAAAGAACTTAACTTCAAAGTTTTCAGGTAAGGCCTTTTAGAAAATAACTACTGTAACAAGAACACTGTAACACAGCACAGTAGTAACCTTGTTAGAGAAACTAATTACATAACTAAACTGTCCTATCAAGATCATGACACAAATAAATTGTCAATTAACTTAACAATATGTGTGGAAATGTAAAATGACTTTTATGTGCAATGTAAGGACCTAAAACTCATTAAAAAGAAAAAAAAAACTATTCTAATAGTGGTCTAATAGTGGGGATTGTTGTTTCAAATAAATGAGTGGTGGGGGTTGCACACTCAAGGCAATGGATAAAATGAAAATATATAAAACAGATCTTATAGTCATATACAGAAGTTATAACACCTCCAGTCAAATGGTGTATTTTTTGATTTTCATAAAATTAGACATAAATATGTCATTTGTCTGCTAATCTTATTGCATAATTTTTTATTTATTTGCTACGTTTAACATATTGGAAAAAATTTAATGTTAAATAAAGAATTTACCTTAACTTTTGCATAGGCTATGTTTCACCTTTTATTTTCTTTAATATGTGAACTGTAACTGTGCATTAAAATACTTAGAGAAATTTGTTCTCTGTAGAAGACATATACATAGTTTCACTTAGAAAATCAACAAAACATCATTTGACCAGGGACATCCAGGGGTAGTATCATATAAAAACAATATTTCCAAAAAGTGATGAAAAGGTGACATGATTTTTGTCTTTTTCTAAACAGGAAGATAATAATTAAGCCTTGGTTATAACAAATGTTTAAATCAACCTCACCAGAAATACAGGTACCTAGTACTTTAGTAGACACTGACCATGTTTTTAACCAAAGTGCTCCTAAGCACTATTCTAATTTATGCAGTCAGTCTGTCTGTTCTACAAACTGAAACCTTTAAGAGCCTTGGGAAAAAAAGTATGGTGTGTTCACTACAGGTCATTCAATTAATAAATACAAATTACAACAAACCCTCCCAGTCTGTAATATTTTTGATCTTATATACCCCTTGCTTTGGTACCTCTTACTGTCTTGGTATCAAATAGTTAATCATCCCCTAACTTGCTGAGGAGAAAAAGAGGAAACGAAGAATGTGACTTCAGGTTACTGCAAAATAGGCACAATCACTCAGCCTACCTGCTTAAGTGTTGTGGAGGGGACTACTTACTAAAAGCTTATCCCTGCCCTGCAACACTGCAACACAGAAGACAAAATCTCCACATAATTAACAACTTTACACTACAGCAAAAGCACAAAGATGTTACGAAACCCTCAAGAGAATTCTTTAGCCCCTGTCTTATTCTATATGATCCAATGTTCTAAACAGTGTGCTTATCTAGGCCTTGCCAGTGTTCTCCCCTGAGACTGCATCATAGGAGCTGCTCTTTTCAGGGTTGCTGCCACCTCCAGTAGGTGTGGGGCTCCGGCTGCTGCTGCTACTCCTGCCCTGTTTGTTTCGCTTAGGGCTGGAGTCGCGCGAGTTGGCCTGCTTGACCTCATCCTCAGATGTGAAGTCAGAGCTATCAGATGGACTGAGACCAGCTATGCTGGAGGAAGGCAGTTGAATCTACATGAAAATGAAAGGAGGAAATCAAAAGACTTTTATATAACAAAGCTGCAAAACTGGAACTGGAAGAATATCTGTTTACAATGATTGGGTACAGCTCTGTATTGTTAGAACCAGAGAGATTTTCCACAAAAAAACATACATTACAATTTATTTATGACAGAAAGATGTAGTAGATCATAAAGAGTCATGTCAAATTTATTTCTGTTCCCAAAGTCATGCAGATGATAAAACTGAAATACAAAGTACTGTGGAAAAATATTAGGTGCATAAGTAAGCATATTGTTTAAACCATTTATCTCAGCAATATGTGTTTGGCTTCCAAAACAACATATAATATTATGTTAAATGTAAGCAAATACAAATAAAGTAGTAAGTAACAAGAATTCAGTTTTTAAAAATATATTTGATAAGTGAAAGTGACTATTTGTCATTGTGAACACACTCAAGCACCACAACGAAATGCAACCTCTGCATTTAACCCAT
>JBBPDA010092361.1:0-11761 GCA_037974385.1 Arnoldichthys spilopterus
GTTAAATGCAGAGGTCACATTTCGTTGTGGTGCTTCAGTGTGTTCACAATGACAAAGAGTCACTTTCACTTCACTTTCACTCAAATGAGCAGAATCTGCATCAAAGTCTGTTTTGACCATCTGCATCACCTTCGAAGGAGCATGAACATTTCAAACCCTTTTGTCTGTACTGCAATAGCCAGAAATGTTATCTCAGTGGATGTTCACTTCACAGAAAGCAGGTTGAATTCACCAAAACAGCAGTTGTTGGAGGTGTGGTAGAAGTTGCAAGCCTGACAGTTGCACTCTGAAAAAGCCCTGCTCTAACTGTGGTGAGAAACATATGGAAGCCATTAAAAAAATGGAAATTTAATATCTCAAAATGATGACTTTGTATCTCATAATTATGACTTGCTTTCTCATTAGATTGTCATAATTATGACATATTTTTTATGGTGGAAACAAGCTTCCATAGTAAAACCTACTCACCCTGCATGATGTAGCAACAGCAGAACAGCAGAGTGTACTGACTGTCAGTGATACATCCACAGCTGTCTATAGGGACTGAGCTATCCACTCATGCCAAGTGATGTTCACAGTTATCCCTGTCCATCTACAACATGGAAGAAAGACCCTTGATACACATGCACTGCTGGATCTGAATGAATCATTGGTGATATCAGTCTTGTTTCATCAAAAACAGGAATTCGGAGCATTTCTGTGCCACAGGGAACCCGCCGGTTACACACGCACATGGTTTGCCTAATCTAACCGCATGCATCTGGCTACTTTTTCATTTGCTGTTTTATCAGCTAAAATTGTTGCCTGATCTAAATATTTCTTTCTCAGATTTGTCTCAGTTGTAATTATTGTTATTATTATTATTATTATTATTATTATCCCGTGACCCGGAAACGGAAGAAGCGGTTAGAAAATGGATGGATGGATGGATTATTATTATTATTATTATTATTATTATTATTATTATTATTATTAATCATGTAACTCCTTTCTGTGGGAGGTCTTTCATAAGCATCCAATAATTGTCTGTCAGGATCCTATCACCACAGTAATGAACAACTCTAACTCTGTAAAACTGGTGCATTTCACATCAAAACCACTGGAATAAGTTTGCATTTTTTTTACCATTTATTCATACAGATATTCTTACAAATCCTTGGCACCACCCCATTGAAGGTGAACAGTGATGCAACAGTTGTTGAACACTACGCCATTCACAGCACCACAGTCTCTGTGCTGGATTGAGACAGTAGAGAGTGACCCTGATGCAAAGTGCTGCAAATGTGGCATAAGCAAAGAGAAAAGTCCTAAGACTCTGTCTCCCCCTGGCGTCACATAACATAATCTATAGATCCCCAATGAGTAGACTGAGATTCTAGTAAAGGATCCACATGATTTTAATCTACAGAAGGGAAATGACTGAGTGAGAGCTATGCAGGATATTCTCTTCATTTGATAGATAGATAAAGCATTTATAAACTCTTTATGAGAGTAGTCATATTGGACAAAGGTGCTGCACCATCTAGATTCAGTTTTATGCCTTTTCTTGAGACAATATTGATTAATTGGATAAAATTGACAATCGCTATGTGTGAACAATAAAATGACTAGTTGCTGAATCCGACCAGATCTTTAGGCCAGTCACCGGACACAAGTTGACAGAAAGAGGTGAGCAACATTCAACTTAGCTAAAAAAAAACATGCTGGAGAGCATGGCTGCGTCACGGTGGACACGGTGGTGTAGTAGATGATGCCCTATCACTGCTCTGTTCAAACTTTACAACTGCTTAACTTGTGATTGGGAGTCTTCAGGTTGTGTAGTGTAGATCCAACCACTTTCACAATCGGGTTGTGTGAACAAGGCATTAGTGTTTTGTTTGTTTAACAAAGAAACTTCCTGTGTCTGGGATCAATCGATCAAAGAGGATCAATTGTTGACTTTACCATCCCAGCAGGAGGCAGTGGGCAATCACTCAATGTCGGAGTCACAAATTCAGAATGGCTCATTTCATTAATCAAAGAACACATATAATCAAAGAAGTGTAATCACAAAGTTTAGCAGTGTTGTATATCAGGCCAAACTACACTCATCTGTATTGCTTTAAAACAAACCTGCAATTCCTTTTCAGAAATGTAAAACAGTCCACATGTTATGAAGAACAAGGTAAAAGGCAGGTTACCAAAACTGACCTCGCAGCAGATCCTGCTGTGCAGTTTTAGTTTTTTCTACTGCAGAATGGATTGTTCATTGTCCCATGAGCAGACAGAGAGGAGAGGGTTGAATGAAAACATATTTATCGACAGAGGTTTAGAGTGTAGACACTGCAGGCAAAAATACTTGTCCAAGCCAGTAGGCAAAAACTGATCTGCAGCAAAGGGATAAACAGAAACCTCACATGGCAGTAGCCAGCCTTGGTTTGAGACAGGCAGTGTTGGTCTGGTAACAATTGATATTCCAACAATGCTTGACATAAGTCCAAAATCCAAAAACAGGCCAGTGTCAGTGGAAAAAACATAAATTCCTTAAGGCATGATGAGAGAATCTGGCAAGAGGTGTGAGTCTTGGCAAGATGTAAATGCAGTGGTTAGTGGGTAAAACATGTACTGGCACACTGGAGATACATTGGAACAGAACAGGCAGGAAAAAGTGGCCTGGACAAGACAGAACTAGGTTCTCCATGGTAACCTATGAGTTCTATCAACAGCTGTTTGGTGCAGTGGTGCAAACATTTTGTCTAGTGGTTAGAACCTTTCCCTTGTGAACAGAAGGCCACAAGTTCAAGTCCTGATCTTCCTAGTGACCTTGACTCTCTGTTAACAGCTTTAAGTCAACTCTCATGTTTTCTTGGCTTCATTTAGCATTTTAGAACATGCTAAAAGCTTAAATCTGTGTTCATTGTCTTATGTGCAATCCACTGTGCAACAGCGATTGTGACTTTAGTCTACCAGGACTGGGACCCCTGGTGGTGGTTTTAAGTAATGCATTTCAGTAAAACAGATCAACATGTTTATATTTGCTGCTGTATTTGTGAAGACCTGAGTGTTTTATCCTATCAGGCATTTTTGATACACTTCCCAAATCTCATTGAATTCAACAAAGTCAACACCATGAGCTGAAGATTTTGCAAGGTTGTTCTAGAGCAAGTACTTTCTGGTTGGCTTGGAGGGGAGAGAGCCCTGAATGTCTTCCATGTGGTGCTTTTGTGGCCCAACTATTCTGGATAGTGCCCCCCTCTGGCCAATCACAGACTGCACCAAAAAAAATGACAGTGCACATACAAAAAAGCAGCAGCAGACATAGGAGATGAATATTATGACTGGGGTTGTAACAAATGCTGCTTGTGCCTGCCCTGACATTAAGGCCTTAATGTGGGCGTGTTTTTGAAGCAGTGTTTGTATAGACTTGAGTCTATTCGCCAGTATTTTAATGTATTTATTTTTTTATTTATTTAGTTAATTATTTATTTATTGCCTTCACTAACACCCCCCCCCAAATGGACTTTGTAAAATACGCAAAATAAAGTCTTATTCAGAATACTAATACTAGCTAGTGTTTTTGGCTTAAACAGCATAGAATTTACAATCTGTGGACATTTTCCTTTTTACTTTACCAGGTAATTCCACTACTGGCAGCGAATGCTACAGATGAACCCATTTGTGTTGTTGGGTCAAGGCCATCAGGCAGCTGTTCATATTAAATATCCAGTTTAAAAGCTCATTCTTATTGATTTGAACATTTTATCATTTTATTTGGGGGATATTCTTGCCCCAGAACGTGCGGTTAACGGGAATTTCTTTTTAATATGGCTCCATTTTCACCTTTGTGAGCTGAGATGTGTTTCTAATACTGAACATTGATATTCTGACTTATACTGAATTTTTTGTCACTGTGAACACACCACAGCACAGCACACAGTGCACCAAAACGAAATGTGACCTCTGCATTTAACCCATCTGCGTAGGAGCAGTGGGTAGCTGATGTGGGGAGCCCGGGGAACAGTGCTTGGGGACGATACCTTGCTCACAGGTATCTAAGTGGTACTTGTACCAGACTGGATTTAACCAGTAGCCTTAAAGCTACAGGGGCAACCCCCTTACACCACCACTGCCCCTTCAGTATTGCCTGCAGAGTAGTAAGACCTCCAACTTTTTTGTTTCCTTGACTTGCATAGTCAAGCAGTGCAGATGTACATTGTCTGTATTACTGGACGTCCATTTTGGCATATTAAACAGAGACATTGACTTTTTGTATAAATGAAGAGTAAACATCAGAAATGAATAAAAACATGAGCCAAAAGTTTTTCTTGATTCATTTTTGACTCAGCATTGATTTTCTCTGCAAATCTGAAGTCTTTTCTTGAAAAAAAGTGGTGCATGAATGTATTTTGGCACAGTTATGCGATAGGTAATAAAGGCGCTTTATATTCACATGCTGATCATGCACGGGGCACAAAGTGCTGTGCAAACAAAAACAAGGGCTGTGCCTCCAGAATTATTGGCAACTTAGTTAAAAAAGTGAAAAGCGCTGTGGAGAAAGGCCTGTTACAAAGTTTGATC
Source organism: Arnoldichthys spilopterus (assembly GCA_037974385.1). Lineage (NCBI taxonomy): Eukaryota > Metazoa > Chordata > Actinopteri > Characiformes > Lepidarchidae > Arnoldichthys > Arnoldichthys spilopterus. The sequence continues at coordinate 4,558 of JBBPDA010092361.1, forward strand.
TTACACTGAAAGAGTGAAAATATTGATGAATTATTCCGTTTTTTTTCTTCAGGTTTTCAGCACCCATGACTTTATTACTTTGTCTGCTAAGCCTTTGCCAAGCAGTGAAGCTACTAAGCTGGATAAGGTGTGAAAATGCATATAATTAGTTCTGCAATCATTTTCTCATTGCCAGATCTCTCCAGATCCTTCAGAGTGGGGCTTCTGCAGGCCTTTAAGTCTTTAATTTGTCTGTGTTTACAAATTAAAGTGGAATATCACTGATTTTTCCAATTTAAGTGATTAATGTGTAAACAAAGTCATCCAGAGTGGGTTTGGTGTGAAATACTCAGTTTTGGAGAAATTGCTTACAGTTATTGTGAATGGAAGCAGAAATTTGATGAATTTAGGATTCATGACACTTACCCTATTGTAGCTTGACCTACACACAAATTTTGAACTATAGGTTGAATATAGAATGATGTTTTCCAAAGCCACATAAGACATGTTTTTAAATGTAAATTTTTAATGTAAATGTTTAGTGAAGTATATACATTGGGCTTTGGCCACTGTAGAGCTCATCACAGAATATGTAACTGTAGTTTTGGAAACTTGGTCTCCCCCAGGATTAAGGTAGATCCTACATCTACAAACCATATTTCCAAAAAGTTGGGATTTTTTAAATAATGCAAAAAACCCCAAAAATATAAATTCAAATAAAAAGATTCATAAAAATGATTTCCAATGTTTTCATTGATCAACTTAAATGTATTTTTAGATAAAACAGAGGCATATTTACCACTGTGATACATCACCTTTCCTTTTAATAACGCTGTTTGATTATTTGTGAACTGAGGAGACTAACTGCTGTAGTTCTGCAAGTGGACTTTTTGTGGAGGCTGTTTAATGCTCCTCTTCATGAAACTCCATGCATTTTCAATAGCAGACAAGCATCTGGCCAGTCAAGCGCACACACACTCTGTGTCGACAAAGCCACCCTGTTGTAATGTGCAGAATAAGGCCTGGCATTGTCTTGCTGAAATAACACTGGACTACCTAGCAAAGCACACCACCTTGTTGGCAGAACATGTCTCTCTAAAATCCCAAAATAGGTCTTTAAAATATGTTTAAGTTGATCAGTAAAAACATTGAACATCATTTATTATCAGTTAAATCATTTATTATCAGTTAACTAAAAGGAAATTGAAATGGGGTTTGGCTCTGGTTGCTTAAAACCTAACCACTGCTCTAAGTGTGTTTACCTTGCTTTTTTTTTTTAGTTACAGTTTGTTTTTAAGACCCAGTGGTGTTTCACCATTGGCATGACAGTTAACTTTGTTATTTTTGTCTGGAAAATCAGCCTTGTGTGTGTGTGTGTGGATCCAGCTGACTTCAAAGTGCCCATATAATGACATAATGGGAGTGGTAGAGCTCAGTTGGGTTGAGTTTGTGTGGTGTTTGTGATCCAGAACTAATAATCCATCATCAGTACCTGACTTCATCAATGCTCATCTGCAGTGAAATCCTCACAGCAATGTTCCAGCATCTACTGTACAGCCTTGGTAGAAGAGTTACTGCAGCGAGCGAGTGACAGTCCCCCTATGAAAATGGTTGATTTCAGAAAATACACTGGACTTGCATGAGTCTGCACACTTTTGGTCTACTTTTTTAACTTTCATCTTAAGTAAAATTCATGTTTATGATTTCTTCTTTTACTCCAAATACAGTTTACTGGCTGAGACATGTTGGGTGTCCAAAGGTTGCTTCTTCACTTGTAGAACTGGAGCTATGAGGCTAAAGTGTTATGGTTATTAGAGTTTCTATAATAGACAAGATGTGTTATTGCTTATGAAAAGCCTATCATGGAAGACTGCACCAGCCTCAAAGCTCCAATGCAAAAGTAAAGAAGCAAGCCGTGATAAAATATCTGTTGGAATATAAATAATATATGTAAATTGCCTGCAGTGTCAGCTAACCTGGAAGGCTTTGAGCTATTTATTGCTGGAGGGCACAAAATGCTCTGTACCCTTAAATTTCATATGCATATGGTATGAATACACATGTATCTGGTTTCAGCCTAAATGCTGTTTTGTCTGGTGATTGATAGTCAGTCTGCTACATCCTGATAGCGTCTGCTAGAAAAATGTTTCATCACATTACGTTGAAAAAGCAAGAAATACGTATTGTAAGCGTAAAATGAGATGGATTCCTTGGGGTCGGCTTATTTTGTCACCGAAGTCTGTTTCTCACCACATGATGGCACTAAAGCCACTGATGATCTTCTGGCTGGCATTAGAAGGAGCAGTGTGTATTTCCTTACCATGACACCAGGCCTGATTCATGTGCAGTGCCTCTGTTCTACATTTAACATGTATTTTATTTTCCCATAAGGCCCATGTATGATGTTTGTGGGTTTATGAGCCATAATTCATATTTGCACGACCATGAAAGTGACAGATGAAGAGAAGCTGTTTAGTTCCTGCAAGCACGATCTTAGAATCCAGTAAAGGCTTAAATCAGTTTTTTTTATGTTATCTCCCACACAACCCAACTGGCAACAGCTTTTTGGCATAATTGTGATTGTAGTTTTTGGACAAAAAAAGAGAAGTGTGCAATGCAAATCACTGGAAAGTGCAGCATTGTTCTCCCCCACAGGGTGGGTGTGGCTTAAATGCTCTCTGTCTCTATTAAAAATGCCTGTCCTTTGTAAAGGCCTTGCTGCATGGTGTTGTAGGTCAGGCTAGCGTTGAACAATTAATCATTTTTAATATCAATATCACAATGTGCAAAAGCACAGTTTTTACATCGCAAAGGCTGCAGTTTTAATTGTATCCTACGTTATCAAACATTGATGAGTTTTCATTGGGAGAATAATAATAATATCGAATCTAATCATGCACAGCTTGAGAACTGCCGCTCTGGCACTTTACATATAGCAGTCAATACTCAACTCCTAAAAAATTTAAAAACAGGCCTGGGTGGAAAAAAGCATCAATTTATTAAGAATAATTGCATTTAAATTGTAACTAAAATATTGTAAAACAATTGCAATAAATGTTTCCCCAAATTGTTCAGCCCTAGTTAAGACTACAAATTTAGTGGCTTGAAAAAGAGACAAGACTTCTGAAAGTGGAAACTAACTACAAAAACACCACTAAATGCAGCTTCTAAAAGAATCGTGTCTTGAACTCATTTCTATATGTTTGCTGTGATGTATGTAAGCAGAAATCCAATCAGACTCCTTTGTCTCCTTATCTGACAGAACATTTTCGTCTTGCTGTCTTTTTTGGATGTCCACTTTAAAGAAGGATACAAATGTGAGAAGCTGTTGCAAATCACAAACTGGAATATTTGATTAAAAAACAAACTTTATCAAACTAAAAATGTTTATTAATTATGAAAAGAAGGCAAGTTTATTTATTTAGCACATTATCATACACAGAGGTCATTCGATGTGCTTTACACAGAATAAATAAGCATTTAAAAGTAAACAATACAATTAGAAATAAAATCAAATTACAGTGAAGAAGAGTTAAACGTGTGTTATAAAATAAAAAAATGTAAAGTAAAAATCGAATTAAATTCAATTAGAGCCTCTGTTTAGTTACAGGCAGTTTGAGCCTGTAGAAGCCTTTTTGGGCCAACCCTACTTACCTGTTACACAATATGGAAGTTGCTTTAAATGATGTAAATCGTTATTAAAATGTATTTAAATCATTTTGAATAGGTAGATGTCCCTGAATGTTTGACGAGGTGTGTGTGTGTGTGTGAGTGAGTACAACCCTGTTCTTTGCCCTAGTGCTCCAGGCAGCTCAGTGAAAGTGAGCAGTCAGCTGTTCTCTGCCTCATTAGCGCTGCGCGTCTCTGATGAGGCGGGATGATGAAGCTCTACTATTGATCCTCTCTGGAGGAAAAGTGCTGGATAAACAGGCCTGGGTTACTGCCCTGGGAGCCTTGCCTGTGGGGGGAGAGAGAGAAAGAAGACTCCTGCTGCGTTTGTCTCATGTCGTCTGATTAATATTTGGGGCCTCATCTGTCTAAGTCTGGGATGTTTTATGTAGACTGGGTCACCCTGCAGCTCAGCACAGCACTGTGGAACCGATGCAGCAGTGGAAGACTTTCACACACTAAAAGATGAAATAAAGGACAAAAAAAAATTTGTTAAAGTCAAAACAATTCCATGAAAATCCTGCAGCTACGTTGGAGCTGCGAGGCCAATGTGGCTAACAAATAATACAAAGCCCAATTATGGATTTTACACGAAATGCAGTAAACAAGAATGTTTGATTTTTTAACACTAATTTAACCGAAACAACCTTAAAGCAAAGATTTTTAATGTTTAACTTAAATGTGTTAAAATCAACAAACTTTGAATTTGATGTTTACAAAAAAAATGTAAATATAAAATAAGAGTGAAAAGTTTATGGAATATTTAAGTTATGCTTATTATATTGTTATTATTATTTTTTAATTATTACTTATTTATATATTATCACCAGGATTGAGCTGCCCATCCCAGGCCATCCTAATCATAGACTCCTCACACTCCTGGTGAAGTGAAAGAGTAAAAGTAAATATTTGTCTATTTGAACACACTCAAGCACCACAACGAAATGCAACCTCTGCATTTAACCCCTCACACGTGCACACATGGAGCAGCGGGCAGCTATCAACAGCACCCGGGGAGCAGTGTAGTGGGTACGGTACCTTGCTCAAGGGAACCTCAGTAGTGCCCGGGCAGGACTCGAACCTGAGACCTTCAGGTCTCAAAGGCAGTGTCCTAACCACTAGGCCACCACTGCCTTGGTACAAGTCCATCCAGCTATGCTAACATACCCTAGCCCATGTTTATAAATAACAGTGTCATACAGTGTCAGAAACCACATTAGCACCTCTATTAGGGATACCTAACACCTCCGCATGCTGAGCATGTGATGACTGAAGACTGAAAACCCATTTTTGCTTCCTTTATGAACAACAATGCATTTATCCCTTACAAATGATGCACCTGTCACTGCCCACATACATCCATGTGTATTTTATGTTGCCATGAATGTTAAGGAAAAGAGACAGAGCACATTTAGGCCACGCCCACACTATAGGGGAAAACAATACTGCACTTTTCATATCACACAGATTTCTTTACTGTCTTAAAACGAAAATCACAAGTCACAAATCACAAAGAGCTGCTGTGTATTGGGTTTTATGTCACATTTTATGTTAAAGCTGTTTCTAGACATGCTGTTCCACAATTTCCCATTCATTCCCACTTAACTTGATGGGTGTGGTTTTCCATACAATGACACAATGCACCCTGTCCACTAGGGGCCAGATTCAGGTTTCTGGCAACAATAAATATGCCGACAGTGAAGGAGGTCACAATGACATTTAGAAAAGGGCAAAAGCAGAAGCAGCTTTGTAATAATATCAGTGAGCTTTATTTATATAGAACTGTTCACATATTTAAGTTAAGGAGCTTTTATAAAAAGTACAATTAAAAATAAAAGAAAAATCAAGAAGAAACAAGTGATTAACTTTAAGTCTATTATGCCTTATGTACATCTTTGTTTTTAATGCTCTCATTTATAAATTGCTATATATATATATATATATATATATGCCCAGCGATGGGTTGAGCCTCCTGTCCTGGGTGTACCCCGTCTAGGCCCGCAGTCAGCTGGAATTAGCTCCTGCTTCCCCGCGACCTGGAAAAGGAAGAAGCGGTTTAGAAAATGGATGGATGGATGCTTATGTTAATAAGACATGAATATTTAAAAACTAGAAATAATAGGATTATAAAAATGTAGGGATAATTAAAGGAATAGTTAATGAAAAGATAGCAAGAACAAATAAAACATTATTTTAATATGAATTATACAAATTATATGAATATTATACACACACATATATATATATATATATATATAAAATCTTGCCACTAAGTCACTGATGATTGGCTGTATTTTTACTATAAGGCGGTGCATTGCTTTAGTCATATAATCAATTTCCATACAAATCAGTAGCTGAAGAGCAGTTGGAGATTTATGCTTCTTCGTCCCTAATTTGGCCTCCAGGTGGCTGTGTGGCAGTGCCGTGTCAGTGGTCAGCGGTTTCTCCTCATTTAAGGCAGGAAAGTCCAACTCTCAGATCAATAGCAGGATTTTTTCCCCATGAGCTTCAAAGGCAGAGAGATTGTGCAGAGCTTAATGAAGGCAGGGGCTCTCAGCTGGTGTGTGTGTATGTGTGTGTGTGCGCGTGTGTGTTTCTCAGAGCTGCCTTAACTGTCTTCCTGCTGATGGAGAGCTAATATGTGTCAGCAGGGCCTGTTAAACAGTTTGTCCTTTAAAAGCTGAAGCTCGACATGTGCTGAAGACTGGTGGATTAAACTGCTTTTGTGCTTCTGGAGGAAACTAACCGGCCTTCGGTGACTCCAGCCAGTCTACTGTGGAGTGTGTTACATTAATCAGCAGTGAAAAAGGGCAACATGGCAACCATATATATATCAGCCATCAACATTAAAACCTCCATCATATTGAGCAGGTCCCTCATGCTGCTGAAACAGCTCTGACTGTGGTGCACTGTGTGTTCTGACCCCTTTCTATCATTAAAAACCACAGTAGTTCATCTGTGGGATCCAACGTGGGACAAGCTTTACCTCCCCAAATGCACCAGTGAGTCTTGGGTGCCCATTACATGGTTGCCGATTCACCAGTTGTCATTCCTTGTTCCTTGTTGACCTGGTACACAGGTTGTGACTTTTGTTCACAAGGGCAAGGTCCTAACCACTAGGCAACTAGACCACTGCCTGGGGCTTGGATGACTGACAGTTTGCATAAGAAGAAAACTGTGCAAATTCAATGTTTTGATGAAATGTTTCTTTGTGTTTCTTAGGCAGTAGTGGCCTAGTGGTTAGTACTTTGCCCTTGTGAACAGAAGGTCACAAATATAAGTCCCACTGAGATTCTCTTGAACAAGGCACTGTCCGCCTACGCTGCTCCCTGGGTGCTTCTCATAGCTTCTGCTGCTCCACGTGTCCATGTGTAATGGGTTAAATGCAGGTCACATTTCATTGTGGTGCACTTCGTGTGTGCCTGAGTGTGCTCACAATGTGATTAAAAAATTTGCCACTTCCATTTTAAGACCATCCATCCATTTCCAGGTCACGGGGAAGCTGGAGCCAATCCCAGCTGACTGCGGGCCTAAGGCGGGGTACACCCAGGACAGG
>JBBPDA010092380.1:0-11760 GCA_037974385.1 Arnoldichthys spilopterus
GCTTTGAAAATATCCGCTCGAATAGAAACATTCTGAGGTTGCTTAGCGAAACCGTGACGTCACAACAGTGGATCACATATCAAGAGGAGAATTCAGGCCCAACACACTCCTCCAGCACTGTAACACATCATATGTTCATGAAGGTGGAAATGCTTATGTATATATGCAAATATTATGGAAAAAAAGAGGAAATATATAATAAACACTGATATACATGAACTGACGAATTCCATATATTTCTTTATCACTTTGAACATCTATTATTGATGTTAGAAACTACTGTATTTTTCATTGTGTGTTACATCTAATACTAATCACATCATTTTTCATCTTTTCTGTTTTGAGGAAATAGGAAAAAAAACTTCACATTTCGCAGCTTCTCATATGATAGATACAATGACAACTTTACCAATCAGCCATAACATTAAAACCACCTGCCTAATATTGTTAAGGTTTCCATTATGCTGCCAGGACAGCTCTGACTGTAATGCACTGTGTGTTCGGGCACTTTTCCATCACAGCCAGCGATAGGTTTTGTTTTGATGACCAGTCTCCTTGGACCAGTTTAGATATAAACCATTGCATACCAGGAACAACTCACAAGACCTGCTGTATTAGAGATGCTCTGACTCCACCATCACAAGATCATCAGTGTTATTCACTTCACCTGTCAGCGGTTTTACTATGGTGGCTGATCGGTGTAGTGTGCATGTGAACAGGCAGTTCAGCAAATTTCAAATGTAATTTCAGTCAGAAGTTAACTAATAAAAACAAGCTCCGTAAACCTTTACTTGAATGATGCAGGACAATACCAGGCCATGAACGTGTCATGGAAGATGTTAAATGCTGCATTAACATTTAATGATTTAATGTAACAGCTTCATGAGTTTCATGTTTCCAGTACCAGTAATAACCATGACGATAAGGTTTGATATCATATCCTGTAATAAACAGGATACAGACAGGATGTCATTCTCTCAGTCCCTCTCTCATTCGCTCACTCCCAAAACTCAATTTCTGGCATATTGTACATGACATGCAGGCACCAGGAACCCACTATCAATATGTGAGAGACTCCTGGAACCTACAGGAGAGGTGGGATATCTGTAAGTAACAATGCAATTAACATCATTCTAAATATCGCAGGTAGTCGCTTTCCATTGCTGGCTGCATTAACTGTTTTGGTGGAACTTTTCCCTTATTTATGCTTCAAGACTTCAGCTTTGGATGTAGTCAAACATAAACAAATCTGAATACAGAAAGTGCGTCATTTGCTGCATAATTCTGAGTCTGGCTTCAGGAGCATTTTTACAAAGGTTTTGACATATGACCACTTTTATATGTTTGAATATGTTCATTAAAATGAAGCTTTGTTATTTTCTGCATCAGTCTTTAAGTAAATGAAGTGAAGTGAAAGTGACTATTTGTCATTGTGAACACACTCAAGCACCACAACAAAATGTGACCTCTGCATTTAACTCATCACACGTGCACATGTGGAGCAGTGGACAGCCCAGGGAGCAGTGTAGTGGGACAGTACCTTGCTTAAAGGGAACCTCAGTGGTGCCGGGGTCAGGACTTGAACCTGTGACCTTCGGTTGACAAGGGCAAGGTCCTAACCACTAGGCCTCCACTGTCTATGAAGTTAGACAGCAAACGGCTTATGTAGGCTACTTATAGGAGCCTCAGTGTAAAATGCAGTCATGAGCTGTTATAAAAGCCAGCACTGGCACCGGGTGGTATTATGTGATTGGGGAGTCCTAGCTAGCAGTTCTGCTCTATTGGGGAGAAAACTGCCTCTAAAAATTCCAAACTTTTAACTGATTATGTGAAAAGGAGGAGGATGATTCACCTAACACAGATGTACTGGATTCAGTTCAAAACCAACAAAAACCTGCTACAGTCCAGTTACTGCACTGTATCAGTCGCTAAAGAGGGAAATTTGGTCTAAAATGTAATGCTCTGATTGCTACCAACCAATATTGCCACTCATAAGTGACACTGGAATATGCTCTGCAGTTTAGCTGTATACAAAAATTGCAGTTTTCTCTTTATCTGTCATTTCTCATCGAATCAGTTCCATTTAACACGTTTACAAAAATATCTAATCCACTTCAAATGATTAAGACGTGAAGTGAGCAACTATACAGTAGTTTAGTTTAGTAATGGACACTGACCAGTGCTTCAGCCAACAAGAACCACAAAAAAAAACTGTAGTTAGGTGTAAAAAGATTAACTAAACATAAAAGACTAATAAGTGAGTTCCCCAGTGGAACAGGCAATACTCTGAAAGTGGAAGAAGTGGAAGATTGTAGATCAGTATCACATTGATGCTGCCACAGCACATCTCAAGGGGTATGAGACTAAAGCAAGAGACAACAGTGATGAGAGACTGATAACCAACTCGCCTAAACCCATAAAAGAAAGAGAACAGTTTGTTTAAAAAGAGACAAAAATAAGGCAAACAGGTCCTTAATCCTCTAAAACAGCATCCAGTAAGAAGAAAACAATTAATTCTGTCAATCAAGATGGTTATAATGATCAGTAGTCAAGTTAAGAGAGGAGATCCAAAATCCTGCGAACACATTTTACGTATGTTCTCCATCTCCGTGTGCCAAAGCACAGCTCTGCGTCCATGTGTGGTCCACTGCTCCCGAAGTGGCCTGTTTTTATCTATAGAGGCATGGAGAACAATAGAGCAAGAAGAGCATAAAACTAGAGTAGCAAGACAAGGCCTAGAGGTAAAGTGGTTCAGTGGTCCTCCAGATTATAAAGCCTTCTGAGGAGGGCTTCTTTAGATTCCATTCCATCTTCTAAGCTCAGTGAGAGTGAGAGAGAGAGAGAGAGAGAGAGAGAGAGAGAGAGAGAGAGAGACATAAGAGTCACACAAACACAGTTAGGTCAGACGGCAGAAGACATACTGCTAAATCCACTGTCTGAACTGATGCAAACGTCCTTTTTAAGTCGTGTTTGAAGTAACAATTTGGCCAAAATTCTAATTTACAGTTTCCTTCTAGCAACTTTCCTTCTTCACAGGGTCAGTAATCTTAATTAGATTTGCTTGTGGTGTTTGATACTAAATGATGAGGGGCTGTATATGATTTGCATCTAATTTGTGGATGTCATGGTCACACAATTATCAATTTGTGGGAGACTCCCGGAACTTCTGGGAGAAGTGGGATGTCTGCGATTTAGGCAAGCATTATGCATAGCAGCTAGTAACCTCCATTACTAGTTACGTTTCAATTACATGTTGTTAGGAGTGTAACAATGAATCGATCTACACTGATGCCTCGATCAACATAGACGACAATCCCATCAATGTGACAAATAAAAATGGATGTGTTCATTTCACAATTCATTTGAACCTTCACACATGTAGGTGTACACACACTAACACATACACACACTCATGCACACATTCACATAGAACAGGTGGAGATATTATGATAAGTTATGGTACCTGAGCTCACAGTGGAATTTTCTGAGCATATCATGGGTATTGTCAGTATTTAAAAAACACCAACTAACTGTATGCACTATTATAACAAAAGCTGAATGTTTTTGATTTGATTTACTGCAGCAAAATGTGTAAAATGATGAATAAAAATGATTGTATTGTCGAATGTTATTGTTAAAATGTCTTAGGATTTGATCGTCACCCACTACTACCTTACGTCACACACAAATCTGCTCCTGTGCAAAAAATAGCAAATAGTCATCATTTAGAAGACACATCTGTATTTATACCTGCCAGAAAAGAAACAAAGGTATCACAAGTAATGCAATTCTCAAGTCTGGAACTGTAAAATGATCTTACAACACAAACACTAAAATGAATGTCATCTGATTTTAAATTAATTTCAGTATTTTGACCATAGCTACATTGTGTGCTACATTCTCTCCATAGCTTGAATGGGATTTTGGCTAGTGATGCACAGATGTGGCTTTTGTAGACCAGTGACAATATCTGATCTTTTTCATGTAAATATCTTCCAATGCTGACACTGATGCTGACACAGATGCATATACAAAAAAAACAGAAATTGGGACGACACCTACCTGCATTCAAATAAAAACCTGCACATCCTTTTATTTCTATGACCTCAAAAATGAGGTAAAATAAAATGTAGGTAGTTATAATCTGGTGGTTAGGGACTTGCCCATGTGAACAGAGGGTCACAAGTTCAAGTCCCGGCCCAGATACCACTGAGGTACACTTGAGCAAGGTACCGTCCTGCCCACTGCTATGTGGGTGCTGTTGATAGCTGCCCACTGCTCCATGTGTGGATGGGTTAAAAGCAGGAGTCACATTTCGTTGGGGTGCACTTTGCTCCTCCAGACTGAGATAAGATCGTTAAATATCAGTTCAAAATATCGGTCAAATGTGAACATGTGTCTCGCTGATGTTTTCAAGCAAATATCTCCTGATAGCGATATGACTCTGAGATCATCACTCATTTTTGCCAGCATCCTTACTGCAAAAGCTTGTCTGACCTGGCAACAGTAGTCTGTGGGTGGAGAATGGATCTGTGAAATCACACACAAGCTGTGAGGTCAGCGCAGCCAGTAACAGTAACTGGCATAAACTTAACAAATCCAAAATGATCTTGATCAGGGTTAAAGGAAGCAGCAGCAGGACTTGCACAGTGAAAGAGCTGTGAAGAGTCATTTTACTGCTTATCACTAGCACTTCTGTAGAGTTTCATAGGCAGTAGTGGCCTAGTGGTTAGGACACTGCCTTTGAGACTTGAAGGTCGCAGGTTCGAGTCCTGGCCCGGACACTACTGAGGTACCTTTGAGCAAGGTACCGTCCCACTACACTGCTCCCCGGGTGCTGTTAGTAGCTGCCCGCTGCTCCACGTGTACGTTGTGGTGCTTGAGCGTGTTCACAATGACAAATATTCACTTCATATTCAACTTTTGTCCTGACGCTTCCTTAATCTGATACAGGAATTTCTCAGTGGTGTTTCCAAATCTGATAGAACCTGATGTTTATTCAAAGTGCACTTTATCAGAAACTACCCTGTATCTACACTCATCATCGACCTTAGCTCCACTTACCATATACATAGGTGTAGTTTTTACTGTAGTCCACCTGTTTCTCTGAGCAATTCCCCTTTCATTACTACTGAGGATCAACACTGGACCACCGCTAAGCAGGTACCATTTAGGTGCTAGAAGTTGCCAAGCCAAGGACGTGTGTTTGAGTAAATATATCAGACCGTTTCGCTCTGGATGGTTAATATAATCTCTAAATCACTTTAATCTACAAGGAAAAAGTGTGTTGACCTCTCACCTGTGCCTTCCTACATGCCATGTCAAATTCTGCCCTGCAGCGCTGTAGCTACGCCTCCAGCTTCACCCTCTCTTTCTGATTGCTCTTGTAGAGGCATTGTAGCTCCAGAAGTTCTCCCTTCAGTTCATTACAGTGAGAGAAAGACAGACAGACAAATACAGAGAGACAGACAGAGAAATTGAAGACATAAATGAGAAAAGGACACATCATCATGTAATTTTAATTTTAATTAATTTTTAAGTAATTTAAAGTGACGATTTGTCATTGTGAACACACTCAAGCACCACAACGAAATGCAACCTCTGCATTTAACCCATCACACGTGCACACGTGGAGCAGCGGGCAGCTACCAACAGCGCCTGGGGAGCAGAGTAGTGGGACAGCACCTTGCTCAAGGGTACCTCAGTAGTGCCCGGGTCGGGACTCGAACCTGAGACCTTCAGGTCTCAAAGGCAGCGGCCTAACCACTATGTACCCTATCATATCAATACAAGATGTCTCACTTACCCTTAAATACCATAGTGTTACCTAACACAACTATATCGGGTCATCGCACGGCAAAACAGATTACATACCAAAAAGCTATTAAATGCTAAATAATACATAATACAAAATTACATTCACAGTTATTTCTTGGTTATCTAAGAGTTTTGAAAATTGATTTAATAGCTGATGTGACCCTTCAGTTCTCTCAAGGGGTTGCTATGACATTCAACAGCTATGAACTCTACTGTGCAGGTGACTGAGGATCTGAGACTAAAGTAAAATGACTCTTACATAGCAAGAGAAGAGTTTAAAAGATCTGAAACACTTTCTGTTTCTGTCGCTATGTGAAATATCACTGAAATGGAAGTGAAGGAGAACTGTTCAAGACAACATCAAGAAGAAAAATCTCTAAAAATGCTGCTTTTAGACTGTTCACTGACCCAAGCCACTGACACTGACTGAAAGCTGTGACTGGTATGAGAATGGAGGTGATCTGGCCCACAGTGCAGTCCTCTTGCACAAATATCATCTAAGGGCCATCAGAACACAACCTTAACTGTGATCTAAACACAAAAGGCAGTGTCTGAAGGAAGCAAAACAGGCTGTTTTGGAATCAATGTAGTCAACCCACCTATGTAAGAGCAGTGAACAGCTCATGTGGGCAGCCCTGCATTGAGGTGGGTCCGCCTAAAACTTGGGAGGGCTGCAAAAAAGGGGGGAAAGACATTACACATACAGCGGATTACATCATGCACTCAATTTCCAAACCTTTTGACACTCAAAATTTATGTCAAAAGCTTCAAATACATGCTGCAAGAACATTGACCCTCAGAAAACACTGAACCCTCAGGATCAGATATCCATGTGGAGGATGCAGTGCAGAATAATGCAGGCGCAATGTGTGTTATAATTGTGTCTTTCTTTTAAACTGTTGTCTTGGCTGAACTGGACTGACACTGCTGGAGATTAAGAAAGAACGTATCAGCACCATTTTCTCTTCATCACTGAACTTTCATTTTCTGTTGATTTTTCTGACAACACTTCATTTATCTTTTTTTTTTAGGAATTTAGCTCCTTGTCCAAGGACACTTCAGCCATGGATGTGGGAGGGAGAAAGTGCTGTTTACTCACTCATCCCTCCCACATTTTTCGCCTGCTGGTCATGTGGATTGAACCGATGTTCCTTGAGTATATTATTATATTACAATAATTACAAAACAGAACATATAATAATTATAATTAATTATGAGCATATATCAGTCACACTAAGGCATGTTTCACTCTATGTCTGCACCTGTTTGTACATCTGCCCCTGACTGCTCAGACGGTGATGAGTGGTGAGTAGAATCTATTTTTTGTGTGTTTTGTGTATAACCGATGTTCTTTATGTGGAAAAAACAAACAGGGGGAAAAAAATCAAACATCTGGTACGGTGACGGCCCTAGAATCACTACATTACTTTTCAAGAGCGCAACAGTTCAACAACACACCCACCAACATCCCAAGCATTCTTGAACTGTTTCAGTGCTGAAAGCTGCTACTGTAGATACAGAGCACATCACCCAAGCTTAAACATATTCTGCCTCAAACAAAAGATACAACTCTACAGTGAGCACAACCCCACACTCACACAACACTAATGCACTGAAGCCCCTGAACTAAGAAGAGAGTGTTTAACCGGTACATTACTGAGATTTTGGGTATGTCAAGAAGACAAATAGGTTTGGGAGATGGCCGTCAACAAAAGCTATTCCTAACTATGTGATCTTTGTGTAACCTCAGTGTTCTTTCCTCTCTGTTATTCTATATGCAGACCTGGAGGTGCTGACAGATGTGGTGAGTGTGAGCAGAGAGCTCTCAGACAGGGCTCCCCAAATTGGGGCCCATGGGCCAGTCTCGTCACACAGGGACGCTTTAGTTGCCTGCGAGAAAGTTCCAAACTCCCTCAGAAAGTGAGAGAACACTACCTTCTCTTATTTTTATCCCCTCATTGTCTGAGAAAAAAAAAATTTAATATCTTTAAAAATGAAAATCATTAAAAACGACCCTCAACACTGACCACAGTACAAAACGGAAACAAAGAACAGACGAAGAGATGCCTGAGAAAAGTATTTATGGATGTACGAAAAAACCAGAAACATTTAAGGAACATGGGTTCTTCATACACACAGGGAACATGTGAAAATATCCCAAGACAAAAGCTCAGATAACACTGACCTTAGCCACACATGCGGTAACAGTATGGTCATGATGGAAGATGTTCCTCATCAATACTGCTAATGTTGTGATCGGTCTCACCTTCATTCTTTACCCTGCATTCAGAATATGGAACATTGTTCCGTCTTTTTCTCTCAAAAGCAGCTGCATAATTACATATTTATTTGTTTGTTTGTTTTACTGCCACTACTGCCTGTTGTTTACAGTCCACAATGTCTGTCCCCAGATCAGAGGGGAACAGACAGTTTGTCTGAGGCGCTGGCCCCAGTGCGGTTGAGTTCAGGTCTGAGATCAGTATGCAGTGCTAAGTTAAAAGCAGGCTGTTTACACCACACAGCTTAATATAGTAAAGAGCTGAAGCCACTAAGAGAGCCTGCTGCGCTGAAAGAACATCAACACACCTGCTAACGCTGAGACTAACGCCTCACTAAAGGCCTTCTGCTCCATCTTTATGACATTATACAACTTACCATTTGTTTCTCTGAGCTAGCCCAAGCTTTAAAAGAACCTGTGAGCAGCTGATCACATGGGCAAGTCTTAATAGGCCACCACTGCCCACCAAAAAGGCAAAACAAGGCAACAACACTATAAAAACACTGTAAAAGAGAGAGAGGGGGGGGGGGGTAAATTCGGGAGCTACAGGCTAGTTACAGGTTTAGAGAAACAACTCCAGAGCTCCAGAGAACTCCTAACCGCTAGGCTACTTGCTACACATACACATACACACACACAGGGCAGGGCAGGGCAGGGCAGGGCAGAGAGAGTTATTGGAAAAAGTGAGTCTAAACTGAAGACGTGTGTTAACAGCAGCTCACTGAATGTACACGAGTAGCGAGCACTCAGAGGCTTCATGAAACACACATACTTCATGTGACAGGTGTAGAGTGAGCTACTCCATTAACATGTCTTTGTGGACATTTCATGCCTTATTGCTCACTTCCTATTTTTTTTTTTGCCTTCACAGTTCACGTTGTGTGTGTGTGGGACCTACAATTGTCTCTAATGTGAGGAAATGTGGACCAGAAATGACCCACATGTCACATCCGCCGGACGTGTAACGTCACATGAATGACCAACAAGGTCACGGACGACATCCAATGCTCAAACTAGCAGCACAAAGCTTCATCACAAAAGATCATGAACTCTGATCAGCTCTCAGTTGTTCATGATTAGAGGAAAGGGGAAAAAACGGTGCTTCGATGTTTTAGAATGTCACTGCTATGTGCTACGTATGTAAACAGTAGAAAAAAACGACACCTAAAGGGGAATTGAACCTGAACTGAAAAGATCCGATTGTAACGGCGTCTTGTACTTGTGTTGTTGTCGCTTCCTTACCGTCAGCTGTGTCTAATCATGTTCACCTTTAAAAAGCCTCATGTGTTCATCCAGTGTTCGTCGTTCAACCGTTATACGTGCCGTGAAACGTTCCATGTGTTCAGTGTGTTCAGTGTGTTTCCTAGTGTATGTCAACCGTGTCTTCCTTGTTCGTGGAGTTTTACGTCAGCCCTAGTGTTGTCTTGTTTAATAAACGTCGCTTAACATCAGTCCGCCTGCATCTGCTGCCTACACCACCCGCAAAACGTCACACCGATCTGTGTCTGTGTGTGTATATGCATTTTCTTTATACTAGTATAACTGATATCATCATGTTCTACACAATCTAGCTGAACTACCACCTTCAGACTGATGTGATGTGTCTCTGTCGCTCCTATTGAGTGTATGAAGTAATTACAGCTGAATAAGGTCCAAGACTAAATCCCTACTCTTAGTGCACATCCACACACACACAGTCTGCAGTTAAGAGCTGTTAGACACTGTAGGTAAATGTGTAACAGGTGTGATGTGTGTGATCAGCGCTCTGCTTTCCCACTCACGGTGTCTAGGGCCTGATCTTAGCTCTATAAAGCAGATTCTCAGCATAATCGATACTACAGATGCACTGGAAAGTGGCATTAAATCAAAACTGCTGAAACAAAACACATCTAGCGTGCGCTACACCCAGCATGAGTCTTCCTGAAGCACTGTAATAAATCTCCCTCCAAACGTCGCACTGCTGCGAGAAGCTACTGAACTGTCACAGCTGTGTTTGAGCAATGCAGAGTAATCGGCGGCTGGTAGAGAATCTGGTGCTGAGGTCGTATTCATAATCCAAATGTTTAGATACTGAACACTAACACTGTTCAGTGTCACAGTGCTCAGCTGAGCTATTGACCTGAAAGTAAAGTGGTCAAGGCTCGGCTGAAATATCGCTAGGGTTGAAAGGAACCTCGAGAAGACTCGAAATCATTTACTATACAAATCTGTGTCTGTATTAGAAGAGTTTTGACATATGTTTGTCTGTTTTAGACATACAATGCATGGAAAAGCCTTTTTTATAGAAGTATAAATATATATATTTTATAGGCTTTAAAAAGTTCCTTATGGTCATGCAGGTGTGTTGTGACAGTAGCCACTGCTGATTCACACATATTTTATTCAAAGCTCTGGGAGTGAAAATAATCATATTTACAGGCTGCTTAATTAAAAATGTCAAGGTTTTATAAAAGCTTTAAAACTGTTTGCCTTGTTAATTTAATTTTATGTTAAGTCTATAAGTATAGAAACTTCATATATGACATATTTACATATTTCTGAAAATGTGCAAAAATCTAAATAAGTCAATATGCCTAAGCATTTGTAGTAAACATTCATCATTTATACTGTAGTTAATTATAGAGGTTTTTAAGGTGTGATGTACTGTAAGTGGCTGTACAGCAGAGTGGGTAAGTCAGTCACTTGACAAGCCATTTCATGCCAGGCTCCAGGAGGCACACATCAGATTTTACAGTAGACACAGTTCCCAAGCTAAACTAATTACATTACTCTCATACTGCGCATGTTATGAAATTTGATTTGTCATGACCGTCATTAACAAGCCGTTGTTCATCCCGGAACACATCTCTCACGGCCAATAAAAATGTGATTAATCATGGAGGCCTGGGCTTGTAGTTGTTTGGTTAGACACTGTAGCCCATCTGCTGCCATGCAGCCATTATTTACCCTCTAGTACAGGGGTTCACATCCGTAAACCTGGGGTTCCCCTGCCCTGCACACTGTCGTTTTTTCCTGCTCTGAGGATGCAGCCCAGGAGGGCAGGACTTTCTCTAGTCTCTGCG
The DNA here is from genome assembly GCA_037974385.1 of Arnoldichthys spilopterus. Classification (NCBI taxonomy): domain Eukaryota; kingdom Metazoa; phylum Chordata; class Actinopteri; order Characiformes; family Lepidarchidae; genus Arnoldichthys; species Arnoldichthys spilopterus. The sequence goes on from JBBPDA010092380.1 coordinate 11,158, forward strand.
AGGGCACTGGCCACACTGTGGGAGGTCTGCATTCCGGTTCTTACGGGTTCCTGTGGCCTCCACTCACAGCACAGAGACCTGCACTTGCATCCTTGTGTTTTATTCCTCTTTTCCCCGCACAGAGTTTTCCTCCGGACACCACTAGAGCAGGCCCATCAGTCAATATTCCATTCAGCAGAGGTCCAATGATCAGAAACTGAATAGTGATGGAGGGGCGGGAATTGACAAGAGATGGGCTACAGTTTGGAAGAGTAAACCTATAATGTGGACTTTAATGTAGGTCATAACATGGGTAATGAGTGGCAAGCAAAGCTCTATCACTGGATCAGTCAAGACCACGAAGATCATGGACTTCAGGGACACCACCTCTCTCAAAGACAGCCTGACCTATTTGAACCACCACTTAATCAAATGGAGACCAGACGTCTGCTGTGCAAGACATGACTTCACTCTGAAAAGCAGCATTTCATAAGCTACACAGTGTCTCTGACCATCTCTGACCTCTATGCTGTTAGTCTCTGTCATTGTAACATCCAGTGACTGAGATCATGAAGATAATCTCACACAGTGTGGACAATCATAGAGCCATGTATGAGGGCACTC
>JBBPDA010092421.1:0-11758 GCA_037974385.1 Arnoldichthys spilopterus
CCTCTTTCCATCACCTACTTCTCCCCCCTTCATTTTCCTCCCTCAATCTGCCCCTCTCCCTCTTGTTCTCCTCTCTCGCATTTTCTCTTTCCCTTGTTCTCTTCTCTCGCATTCTCTCTCTCTCTCTCTCTCTCTCTCTCTCTTTCTCTCTCTCTCTCATTTTTCTTTCTTTCGTGCATTCTCCTCTATTTATTCTCCTTTTCCCTGTCCCCCTCTTTGTCACCTTCCCTATCCTCCCTTCATTTCTCTCTCTCCATCTGTCCCTCTACCTCTCCTTCTATTCTCTCTCTCTCTCTCTCTCGCTCTCTCTCACTCTCTGCTCGGTGGTGTCAGTGAGCCACAGCCTGCCCAAATAAAGCTCCCTGTTTTCTTCCCAACACCTCCCACAAAGAGCTGCAGCTCAGTGGCTTTTCCGGCCATCACAGCCCACAGTATTCCTCAAATACGCCATGTGTTAAAAAGGAGAAAAAAAAATCATCTTATAATTCACTATCATGAGAACTGGCTGTATTTTTAACAGCACAGCATCATGCCTGCGTGTGTCATGCATTCTAGGCACCTGATTTTAGCCATTTGTTGTAACTAGGGTCACTATGCGAGTACATGCTACAGTGATAAACTCTGACTCTGGTCACCAGAAGGTCATCAGTCATAACGGAACAAACCCCGGTGGTTTCCTGGCCTTTCCACCCACGTCAATCAGTATAAAAAGGCCATTAAGAAAGTCAGCATACAACACTCTGTAAGACTCATCCAGTTGCTTATTGGCAGAGAAAAAATGGCCTTAGGCCTTAATGCATTTTGCATTTATTTTTTTTCATGCACGCTCATATTTCATATTCCATCAAACACGTAACTACAGTTGCCTCTTTAAGTTGAACTCTACACTCTTTCAGACAGAAAATGTAATTTTGGTGATACATGTTTTTACCACGACATAAATAATGATGCTGTTGGAGCAATACCTCATATCTCCATTTTCATCCTTTTTCTTTGCATATTTTAAAAACACTAGCTGCAATTAAGACCGTATCAAAACTTCATGATTAATGGACCAATAGAAAAAGTCCAAAATGGTTAGAGAAAATATATGCACAAATTGATGAGCCACAACATTAAAAGCACTGACATTTGAAGTAAAAAAACACTGGCAGCCTTTTTAGAGTGGCTCCTGTCAAGGGCATGGTCAGTTCTTGACATGCTGGAAGCAGGAAAATGGGCAGGCTTTATGATGATGGCTAGATGACTCAGGGGTCAGAGCATCTCCAAAACAGCAGGTCTTATAGAGTGTTTCAGGTCTGCAGCAGTTAATACCTACCAAAAGTGATCCAAGGAAGAACAAGTGGAGAACAAGGTTCACTGATTCATGTGGGGAGTGAAGGCTAGCCTGTCTGATCTGAGCCCACAGAAGCTACTGTGGTTTAAAAAGTGATGCTGACTCTGATAGAAAGGGGTCAGAACACACAGTGCATCACAGTCAGAGCTATTTCAGCATCAACAGGGAACTACGCAACAGTAGACAGGTGGTTTTAATGTAATGGCTGAACTGCTATATACTGCATTAACTTCATTATTTTACACAAGTTCATAACGTCTTTTCCCTCTCCAGAAAAGTGGAAATGTGGGCATGGTTCCGACATTTATCTTTTCAGCACTGGTATCAAACCTCTACCCCACGCATCGCCTTGACAGGCACAGCCTTCGCAAACATGGACATTAATGTCAGTGCTCGCAAGCAGTGACAGCCCGAATAAGTATGCCTAAAGTTGTTAATCACCGAAAGGATGCCCCAGTTCCTTAAAGCATCCCCGTCCCCATCATCATCGTCGTCATCATAATCACTGTCATCATGTCAACGCTTTGACTCCAGTCAGACTGGGTCGCCTAAGGGCATGCGTTCTGCGCCTCCGTCAACATGCACACTGAGTTCATTTGTCACTCTGAAACTGATGACATACACTGAAGTCAGTTCACTGCACTGAGCTCTACACAAATACATAAGTAGGAAAATAATATATATATTCTGTTATATAATGTTATATATTCTGGATAACAGTTTTGCTCAAAACAAAACCAAAAAAAACATCCGGTTTTATAAATAATTCATGTTCATTAAGGTATTGTACAAGAAAAATAATATAGTGGTTTATTGTCAATTTCAACATAAATCTAGGACTCAGATTGGCAGGTATGACATAAATGTTACAATATTTGGAAAGAGTTTAAACAATGCTAATGTTGCATTGAAATCTGTTTTACATCAAAAACAGCCTGTATTTCTTTAAGAAAAATAATTTCCACCTTAAATATTAATCGTTTCTTAATTTTAATCATTAAAAACTTCGGAATCTTAATTATTCAACACAAAATTGCTCTGCGTAAACACGCTGAGGATATCTGATAGTAAAATAAAAGCCGCTGATTAGAAAAATTGAGTGCCAAGATTTATTTATTTATTTTATTTTATTTTATTTCCCCTATCTTTGCTTCTTTGCTCTGTGTTCAGTGTTTTTGACAAGGCACCATTTCAGAGAATGAAATGAGACAGAGAGGTCACAGAATGGCCGATCACGAACAGCACCATTCATTAACTCATAATCAGATACACAGCTCCAGCTGCGCAGTTTGAGCGCTAAGGCTCCACTGTGGCAGAGCAGCTTATTTTCTGATCAACAGAAAAAATTTTGCCATCAAAAATCTCAGTTCAAAGGCTCAAGTGTAATCGGAGTACTTCAAACTAATGTTCTCTGTCAGCAGGACGGTTTCAGAACGTTTAGGGGCTCTAAGCAGCACTGTACTTGTTGCCCCATCCTTTCTAATCATAATGCAATGAAAAATGAATCATTTTCGTACAAAATTAAGGCCAAGGCTATTGATTCAGCATTGGGGAAGAACACTGGCAAAGGTGCAGGTGAAAATTAGTCATTAGAGGTGTGTGGTTGTCTGTCATGACATATTAAAATAATTTTTTAAACCATATTATTGCTTAGTGTACTCTCTTAAAAATATGTTAGATATGCTAGTGTAGGTGCTAGAAAGAGTTCTTTAAAGTGGTGCCATAAAAAAACCTAATGAACATTTCAATGAACGGTTCTTTTAAAGTATAACATTTATCCATTAGTCAAATGTGTGAGTGCATGAAGAACCCCTATGAATTTATGAAGAGCCTTTGTAATAAAAAGGTTCTATATTAATATACCTGACCCTAGTTATTGTATGGCTTATCTGCTCTGTGTCTGCTTTTCTGTGTGTCTGTCTATGCTCCATGTGTCTGTGCCTATCATATCATTTTCACTCTTCCTGATTGGTTGGTTCCCCCACTTGTTCCTGGCTGATTTCCAACCACCACTTCCTATAAAAGCCCTGCCAAATCCTCCGGCTTCTAGACTGCTGTGTCGTTTTTCATTCGCTTGTGAATTCTTTATTCTCCTTTGCCTGTTTTTGTCTGGCTCCATTTGGATTTGACTGCCTGACCATAAATATCGTCCTCATTTCTAACTCTTGGGTAACAGGGCAATCAGGAACTTCTTGCCATTTTTGGTTATACTCTCCTTTCTCCTGGTTATCACCAGTAAGGGATTTGGGGAAGCTTTTGGATCTTTGGTTTGGTTTAGTTGGGGTAGGATAGGGTTCTCTCTTGCTCGGTGTTTGTTATTTCAGCCTTTGTCAACTCAAGGCTCATTTCAAGAAGCAGAATTTCCTACATAGCCTCCAACTTTAGCTTAGATTGATCTAAACCTAGATTTTCTGTCTTATGATGATATACTTTTTACTCTGCTCTGTTTCAGTTGAGTTTAAGATTTCAGATCATAAACAGCTACTAAACCAATCAGGGACTGACCGAGGGCACCTTTTTATGGTGCCCTGCATTCATCCAAGAAAAGCATCAATAAATTCCAAGTAACTGAAGCAGTGGAGAGTTCAGAGCTAAGAAGAAAAAAAATCACAATTTTGGTTTGAACTGAAATGTACAGAGTGGACAACGTGCGGCGAACTGGTCAAAAGTGGTCAAAAGCAAAAGCTGGTAATTTACTACGAGCTTCCCTCTCCCTCGCTCACTCCCCTCTCCCTCGCTGTGACCCTCTCTGGCCCTCTGCCCTACATCACATGCAAAATTAACGAGAGAAAGGAGTCTGACACCACTTTAAACCCAGAAACTTAAAATATGATACATATTTCACAACTCAAATAAAATATTCTGCCATTGAGTCTCAAAAAAAATTCCGCTGTCCAAAGTCTCCCAGCATTTCATCATAACCCCAAATATTAAATACAGAATCAGCTCCCGCATGTTTGTGTTTTATGTAAATTCGTGTCTGCTGGTATGTGATAAAAGCGCACCAGTGACATTTCCAGGTGTGGCTCTTTCTGCCGCGGGGGCCTGTTTGTTTGTGTGTGTGTGTGTTTACTTGAATCTGATTGTGAAAGCGAAATGGGTGTAATCCTATCAATTACACATGCCAGCAGGCTCCACACACCTGGCCCCTGCAGTGCAGACACAGCCCAAATCTTTAACAACCTCCACCGTGGCTATGTCCTCTTAACTATCTCATCAGGCGGCATCCTCTCCCATCTGGTCCACACACTCGGGGAATAAGTATTAAGACATCATGAGCACTCCTCAGAAAGAAAACCCTTGTCCCACATAAAAGTGACCCAATAACAGCAGGTGCAGGACTTCACTGAGGGGGTGGGTCAGGGTTACATCACTTCAGCAGCAACACTATATTCATGTGCTGAGATGTCGAAGGGAGATGCTCATGTGAGGTAGACCTCCATTCTCCCTTTCTCTAAAACAGGACTCGAAGCTCGGTCAAATCACCCACAGAAGTGTGTAAGCAGGAGTGTGGTTTCCTTGGGCAGGACATATGGTTCTAGGAAATGTATGGAATTGATATGGAATGTTACACAGGCTTTTTAAAAAGCTTCTTTATGCTCAAATATCCCATTTACACAAGATTCATTCACTTAAATGACTGGAAGGTTCTTTAAGGAACTGGTTTTATTTATAAGCATGCACATGGGTAGGGTGGGGCGTGGGTGCTGGGGGACTGTTGGGGGGGGGGGGTCACCTACCATTTTCCCTCTTTATGACCATGGTACTCTTAAAAATGAGTTTTCTTGTTGTTAGTTGGAGGTTCTTTGCTTGCCAATGAATTTGCCAGTATCCATGTGCTTCTTAGTGTCTTAGGGTCCATTAGCCAATTGAAAGTGCACAACCACCAGCTGGCATGTGCCCATGAATGTCAAGAATTAGCATCTCCCAACTAATACAAACCGAATATAACTGTATTTGGTTAATGCTTTTTACAGCTGACATTGTCACAAAGCAACATTACAGAATCCGGATTTGAGCCCCTTATGTGTAAGCCAATGGTGAAAGAGGTGAGGAAAAACTCCCTAAGCTGGAGAAAGAAACCATGGGAGGGACCAAGACTCAGAAGGGAAACCCATCCTCCTGTGGTCAACTGTGAATAGCAATAATAAACAAAAAAGAAAAGCAAGGAGGATTCTCAGTTTATAGAGTAAGCTCCAGTATGAAGCCTAGAGCTTGGAGCAACAGATCTTCTTATGAAGCGTAGTGTACATGGAGATGGTCCAAGGTAGCTGAACTATAAAGAAGATAAGGAAGCCCCATTATGGGTGTTCTGTTCAAAGGTCTGGTCTGTCTCTACCTAACCCCCAACTCAACCAACAAAAGCTTTTTCTATAGCCCCCTTTAACACAAAATAGCCATCACCACCTAGCCATCATTAACTATTCTACACGTATACACTCAAACCCCTGATGTTTGGAGATCTATATTTGGGAACCTGCCCCATGAATGTCTGTTCATGGCCCTGTATATGTGCTATATGTACTGGGATAACTTCACACATCTCCACAGTCCTTAAAACAAAGGTTCTTCAGTGGTTCTTGGATTGAATGTATAGCATTACCCTGTGGCGTTGCTGCAGAGAACTCACTGTGGCACCTTTATTTAACAGACCTGCATTTAGTGACAATGTAATTAAAGTAAAACCATTGATGTGCTGTTGACTGTCCTTTTCTCTGGCCTCTGACTGTGTCCAGACTGAAGTTGTTTTTGATCATTAAGGGATTTCGCGCCTTGCCCCGGTCCCCAGCCTGCCTTATATAAGCGTGCTGGATTTGAGTGGAGGTGCACCCATCTGAGAGAGACTGCACACACAGCCTGCACCGGCACTGCCCTCAGCAAGGACACGCACATACACAGCTCCAGAGTGCACTAAAAAACATCTCTCTCTCTCTCTCTCTCTCTCTCTCTCTGTCTCTCTCTGTCTCTCTCTGTCTCTCTCTGTCTGTCTGTCTCTCTCTCTCTGTCTCTCTCTCTCTCTGTCACACACACACACACACACATTCAAGTGCAGCAAAAATGCTCATCTCTCTCCCCATCTAGTGCATTCCGATCTTCCCTTTCTCTCTCTTTCCTCAATACTCTTATTTCCTCTCTCTCTCTCTCTGCATTTCAGCTCATCTTTCTTACCCTCAAGAGCTTTTCTATTTCTCTCCCTCTAGTACATTCCACTCCCCCCCATCTCTCTCTCTCTCTCCATTTCTGTCTTTGCCTCTCTCTAGTGCATTTCTCCCTTTCGTCCTCCCTTCCTCTTGTCCTACTCTCACTGTCTCTGGTGACACTATGTCTCTCTCTTCCTGACTCCTATATATCTCTCTCTATAGTGGATTTCTCTCTGTCCCCCCCCCCTCTGTCCCTATCACTGTCCATAGCATGTCTCTCTCTTTCTGCTGTCTCCTTGTCATCTGTCTCTTTCTTTCTCATTCTCTCCCTGTAATGGATATCTCTCTCTATCCTCCTCCTGCTTATCTTTCCTTCTCTGTAGTGCATTTTTCTCTATCCTCCTCATTTCCTCTTGTCCTCTTATTGTCACTGTCTCTGGTCACCTCTCTCTCTCTCTCTCTGATTTCTCTCTCTTTTTCCCCCCTGCTTTCTCTCATTCCCTTTCTGCTTATTTTTCACATGATGTGAGTGTTGGTGCTGGATGTTGAGATCAGTGCTGTCACATACATAAGCAGTATATTTGACGCCTCTTATATTGCCCGTTTCCATCCCAGTCTGACAGATGTCTGGCCATGTCTGCTACCATCTCCCCCTGGACCAACACCTGCCGTCTCACTGTCTCTCGAGTGTGGATGGAGAATCCCACCTGATCACCCCTCCCGGCTCTCTGCGTTCACCACGGAGTGACCTGGAAGTGGTCTGGATTGTGAAGCATGAGCAATGACCCAGCTGCTGCCAAACATGAGCTCACACCAGTCCCTCCTCACCCAGCCATGAGTCACAGAACCACATAGGTCAACCTCCTCATGCTTATCTCCACGACAACAATGTGACTAAGCACCGTGCTTCACAAAGCGTTTCCTCAAAATACGATCAAGCAAGTCTGCACGCACGTATTCGGAAACTTTAACAACGCGATAGTGTTCAACATCAAACTGTCACTACAAAACAGCAAAAAATCGGATTTTTTTTCATGACATTTAAAGTTTAAAATGGTTCCTTCATTACTTAGACATCGCTTCTTTATTTTAAGCAGGACTCAGGAAACTTTGCTATTGTTTTGTTATTCAGTGCAACATTATTTTGCACATACTAGGAAAAAGCTGTCAAAACTAAGTAAATGGAAGTGAAAGTGACTATTTGCTATTGTGATCACACCATCACACAAAGTGCACGGCGACAAAATGTGACCTCTGTGTTTAACCCATCCATACGTGGAGCAGCAGGCAGCTATAAACAACACCACTGTATCAGGATGCTCAGGGGCCCCTCAGCGGTACCTGGGCTGGGACATGAACCTGCAACCCTCTGATTACATGGGCGTGTCCCGACCATTAGGCCACCACTGTCCTAAAAAGACAAAAGACAAAACTGTTCTTATATTAATATATTTTGTTCATGCGAAAATGATACACATTTAAATTAAGTGCACCTGTTGTTTTCAGTGTATTTGTCAGGGAAGTTACAATGTACGTGAGCTAGAGTAGCTACATTAAAAGAGTTTGTAGTTAAAATATAGATGAACAGAAATAAACATTGATAAACACACATGTATGTGTAGTCTTTTATATTGCTTCCTTTACTTTAAAAGCATTGGGACCAGTGGGTAAAATGTGAAATGAGAGAGTGTGTAAACAGCGTTTCCCCCTCCCACATCCACAGCTGATGCTCCTTTGTGAATGGCACTTAGCCCTCTAGCTGCCCCTTTGGGTGCAGGTGTGCAGCCCACTGCTCCTGCTCTGCATGTTCACAGGTGTAACAGAAGGGTTAAACACAGGCAGGTTAAACACAGTGAACAGTGAGCAGTGAATTTATATTGAAGACTGATTATCATTTTTTTTCTTCAAAGATGTGAAAATGAGCTAATTTTTAAATGAAGCACTCGACTGGAGATCAGCTTTTCCAATCAGGTTTGTAAAAATGCATATATAATGACTAAATCTCCATATATTAATGAAAGGAAAACACATTTAAATTATTTGTTATGGGGAGAAAACTACGTAGCTTAGACTGTTCTACTGTGTGAGAGATATGTTTTTAGGCTTTAATTTCGAGGCGTTAGAAAAGAAGGCTTGTCCTTAAAAAGTCAAAAGGGGTAAGGCGAGGAAAGAGGGGCAGGCATATTGCACATAACAGAGCATGACAGAGACAGAGAGGAAAAGAGAGACACATAGAGAGAGGGGGAGAGAGAGAAAGAGAGAGCACTTTAGTAGCAGAAGCAGATGTGGAGGAAAGACAGAAGGCATATAGACCTCTGCTGGCCAAAGCATGGAATGAACAGTCCATGAAATGAACTGAAGACTAGGGATCCCACACCCTTTTAAGAAAAAAACAAAAAAGGCAGACTACAACAGACAGAGGGCGCTAGTAAACCACCTTCTGGGTTGGGTCTGTATTCTGCGCAGCCTGACTCAGTCTGCCACCTGCAGCCCTCTGCAGAGAAGACCCACCCCAGAACACACACTGCAGAATTACCTAATGCTCTGTCTTCACACATATTGTGGGAGGAAGAAGACAAAAGCTGCCTACACAACAGCTATTTGCAATGATGTGAGTGAATGAAAACCATGAGTCTGATATTATATATATATATATATATACATACACACACACACACACACACATACATACATACATACATACATATATATATACATACATACATACACACATACATATACATTTATACATACATACATATATATACACATACATACATACACACATACATGTACATACATACATACATACATACATATATATACACATACATACATACATATATAAACACACACACACACACACACACACACACCACTGTACTTTCCCTGGAGAAAGGAGCATAATTGTACCTTTCATGAAGTGTAATTGACTATTTGTCATTGTGAACACACCCCATCACACAAATGGCACCACAACAAATTTGTGACCTCTCAATTTAACTCCTACACAGGTGGAGCAGTGAGCAACCATCACCAGCACCCAGAGAGCAGTGTAGTAGGACAATACCCTGCTCAAGGGTACCTCAGTGGTACCTGGGCCTGGACTTGAAGCTTCGACTCTTCGACTCCCAAATCACATGCAGAGTTCCCCAAACTCAAGGCTAACACTGCCCTTTTGTTTTTGTTTTATAGAAAATGTATCATAAATCTGGAGTAAAAAGTGTAAATGAAGTTCACAAAGTTCAAACATTTATCTACAACAGAATATGGCCTTACTAAAAGTAGAGGCACAGCTCCGGGCAGTGTTTGTAGTGTGTAAGGTACAGTTCTTATCTGACTGTGCAGTTTTTTTATAACTGGCTCTGCATTATACATTATAAGATGCTCAACCAGGGAAAGATGCACAGCAGAGGTCCAGAGGGATAATTTTTCGCAAAAGAATGTTAATATAAAAGTTTTAATATTTAAATATTTATATTAAAATTAATATTATGAAAGTAATGCTGAGGTGTACTTTCCAAACAGGTTTGTAGTTTGGTAGTTACTTCTACTATATAATTATTAATTTGTAAAACGAATTATTCAGTAACCACAATTAATGACTGACTTAAACCAGCTGTGCTTGCTGCCATGTCGTTATAAGAGTGAGGGGGTGAGATATGGGGGTGGCCACATACTACCATCCTTAGGGCCAGTTTTCCCAGACAAGGACGTAATGGTCCATATCATGGAAAACAGAATTTTCCTCACTTTCCTCACTTGATGCAACATGTAAAAGTTGTATGAATAATATGTAATATGAAAAACTACACTACAAAAACAGCCTGTTTTGAATTTTGTGACATTTTTCTGACCTACATAATTCAGTCTAAAAGGCACAGTAATCCTATAGTCTACTTAGTTATAAGGAATAAAGAGCATTAGGTTAGGTCCATGATACAGGCCTCAGTTACTTTACTTTCTATATTAGCTATGTCCCTGCCTGTTCATCTGGTCATGTGGTTACGTTTGATTCTAATCTGTATGCCCTGTAGTTCCACATTAACCCTGCCTGATTGTAAATCTTGTCAGCTGTGTCTAGTCTCTGTGCTCCTCCCACTCCCAGATATCAGCCATTTTGTCTGGTTTATTTATACCCCTGTGTATTTATGCCCCTTGTCTTTTGTCTGGTCTCTATCATCAGCACTGTTGAAATCCTTGTTAATGTCTCTGGTTTTATGTTGTCTGTGTAAGTCTTGGTTGTGTTTTAGTCTGTTTATGTATTTAGATTTAGTCTGTTATCCTCATTTTGTTAAAAAAAAAAAATCTGTTCAACAGTTAAGCTTACAGTTACTTCTGTAACCAAACCCTGATACAGAGGGACTAAAAAATATTTGTGGAGAAAGAAAATTATAGTTGTTTCTGGTATAAAATAAAGACATATTAACATCATAATTAGGGAAAAAAAACAAGAAATGCAAGAATATTGACCCTTTAAGTTTAGTGTATGATTTATACAGGTGGTAATGGTAACTCACTCATAGAAAAGCCTTTTTTAATCCATGATACTATTATTACTATTATTTATGATTAGTTAGCAATAGTTTAATTAAGTCTAAACTTCATAAATGAAACTAAACATTTCAGATTAAACACGTGGCCACATAGATTTACATTAATTACACAGATTGCATTAATATAAAAAGAATAAAGTTGAAATCAAATACTGCATGGCATCACAGCTGGAGGAGCCAAGGTGGTCTACAGCATTACCTAAAAGAAATGATCACATATCAGAACCAGTTACCCTCAGTTTTGACTGCTTTTGGAATTATTGCATAAATTACATCTCTTATACTTGCAGCCTTTTGCATAGATATTAGCATATTTCACCTTGAGGCAGAGCTAACCTGGAGTGACCTTAACAAAGTGGCTCAGGTTGTTTAGTCTGGTGATAACTAGAGCCGAAAAGACCAAGGGCACCAACACGCACGCACACACAGACTGGCTATCTCACTGCATGCCCACAGCTTCATTAACCACACACTCCCCCAAAACAGTAAATGCTTCCTCTGCCTGTGTGTGGTATGAGTCATTGTGTCATTACATTGACACAGAGCCTGACAAGTCTAGAATAAAATACACTAAACCACACACACACACACACACACACACACACAGTCATATTCTTAGATAAACCTGTTCCATGATAGATAGATAGATAGACAGATAGATAGACAGATAGACAGATAGATAGATAGATAGATAGATAGATAGATAGATAGATAGATAGATAGAT
>JBBPDA010092432.1:0-11757 GCA_037974385.1 Arnoldichthys spilopterus
TGTTGCCCTGTGATGGGTGGAGCCTCCTGTCCTGGGTGAACCCCGCCTTAGGCCCACAGTCAGCTGGGATTGGCTCCGGCCTCCCCGCGACCCGGAAACGGAAGAAGTGGTTTAGAAAATGGACGGATGGATGAATGGTTGTGCGTCCAGGGAGCCAAACAGGCTAAAATCCTATAACATAACATATCTGTGGTAGCTGAACAAGTCTGGGAGTTTGAATTACCTGTTAGCTACATTACGCTCTTAGCTCCAGTACCAAAGTTCTGCATCAAACATGTCTTGTCTGACTGACTACATTTGGGATGAGGGTGGAAATCCTAATTCTTCTTTGAACTCACTGTACAGGACACTACAGAAAACGTATGATCACTGTACTGGCACAAAAAGAAGTTCCAGGATAATGACCCTGATATAAATGTTCTTTAATGTGGTGTCACCTTCACCACCATCCCGTCATTACCTGTGTAGAGTTCCTGCGCCGTGTCGTGGAGGCCCAGCAGGTAGTTGATCATGGTGGACTTGCCTACGCTCCAGGGCCCCAGGAAAAGCACCATAGGCTTGGAGGCGATCTCGGCATCTGAAACCACAACAGCAACATAAGGACACCAAGCACTCGGGTTCAGTTGCAGCAGTTAGGCCTCTTCAGTGAGCGTCCTCACCAGAACATCATGCTAGTTCCAGGTGGTTCTGTTGGACTAACACATATTTGAGGACGTTTTATGGATTTTCTTCGAGAAGTTTTAAGAGAACCCAAGAATTTAATTTGATTTTTTACTCTTTTTTTTCGACAAAGAGACATTTGGACTACTTGATCGAGGGTCTATATTTTAAAAAATCCCCAAAACTATAGAGTTGAACAAAAAATTAAACCTTATTGATATTATTGCCCCAAATGAATATAAAAAATAAAAAAATAAAAATTTTTCATTGCTTTTTCCTTGACGTGGCCACTAAGCAACAGACGGCAGTTCATTATGACTGCTATGAGCCACAAGAGGGCGACACGTCTGTCCCTGAATATGGATCTGGAGGAAGTGGCAATAGAAAGCATGTATGTTATTCGCAGTGTTTACAGTACGCTTACTTATATGCAACGTACAGAAGAGCTTTCCAGTCTGTTTGGAGAACGTGACCGTACGTGACCGACAAATCTCAATGTCATCGAGCTAAGGCGCTGCTATGAAACGACTGGGCCTTAGCAGTAGGCCTGAGACTAACTTGTAGAGCCACTACCCCTTTAAATTCGCCCTGATTTATGAGATGGTCCAAATCTGAGAATTCGGATCACATCCCAGGCCGCTAAGGCTCTGTACGTGCTTGGACTGCTGCAGTGCCTGCATGCCAGAGGAGATCATTACCGTACATTATGGGATTCTGAATGCTATCTGGCAGTGTTACAGTGCTGACTACTGCTCTGTCGCTGTTGTAGATAAGACAAGACGGGGGAGACTCACCTGAGACCTCGTGCTGTCGGAGCTCCTTGTATTTGTAGGCCTGCTCCATGGGCTTAATGGCTGTGTGATAAATATGCTGCAGCCTCTTCAGGGTGGCTGCAAGGCGAGAGAGGAAAAGCGATAAGGAAATACAGAAGGGAGAGCGAGAGTCGCTAATAAATTAGGAGGTGCAGAAAGACGGTGGACAGGGTGAACAGTGGGGAAGTGAGTAATGCAATCATCTCGGCGCCTTAATCACCGTGTTAACGGTACAATGAGGACAGATACAGAGAGAGGAGGTATAAAAACGGAAAAAGGGTCGTATGAGGTCCGCGGCAGGTGTGGGCGGTCACTCCGAGCAAATGAAGCCCACGGGACAATAATAACGTGGTTGTAGAGTCGCGCGGTCCCAAGTCAGATTAATTGCATACGCTCTTTTCAGCAGGTAACTCCGTTATTGTGGCACGCGACTTTATTAAGACTCCGTTTGCTCCCCGGAGTTCTTTCCGTGACGAATGTGGATATGAGATATGGTCCAACGAGTGAACACGCTCGCATTAATCAGTGTTCGGCCTGAAGTGCTATGTGTTAATGTGAACATGGCCAGAACAAAGCAATGAGCAGGGCTGCGGACGTTCTGAAACTCTTTAGTGCTCTCAGGGAGTGCTTTCAACGGAGGCATGGAGTGGCAGTGGTGTCTGGATGGGCGGCTGTACTGTGCCTCCTAGAGAATCCCATATACAAAAGAACCAGAACCTTTGGCACCAGAAACAAAGGAACTGTGCTGTTTGCTCCAGGTTGCTGTTTCATGGTTTTCAGTACCTGCCCAAAACTGGTACTAACAGGGGCAGTGGCGAGCAGTGGTTATGGACTTCCCCATGCGATCAGAGACCCACGTACCACTGAGCAATGTACCATCCTACTGCACTGCTCCCCGGGTGCTGTCGATAGCTGCCCAATGCTCCACGTGTGGATGGGCTAAATGCAGAGTGTGTTCACAATGACCGTCCCTTTCAAGTATAGACTGAATTTAGATGCCTAAGTACTTTAGTAGCACTCTGCGCAGAAGCTAACGAGGACTTTGCTTCTTCAGAAATTCTTTACTCTTCAAGCTGGCGCTATTACATCAGCAAGAAGTGCATCAGAATGTAAACCAGGACGGTATTTTCATGCCTTAGTCTCACAAATTTTTTTTAGAACTATTAACTGTTACTTTGTAAAGGTTTTTTTCTCATGATATGCTACTTAGGAAGCTAACGCTAACGCTAATGCTAACGGTAACGCTAATGCTAATGCGATGCCTTCAATTCATACTTGGAAGTTCCCTGGAAGTACATATAACATAATGTTCACATATGGGCATGAGAATTGTAGGGGTCACTAAAATGTCCAAAATGCAGCCCCTTTTGTTAACCTTCCACCCCATATACCCTGTTGAGTAGCGTCAGTGACCATCGGCCTATCCCTCCGGTAGGCCACTGAGCCATACCCGCTGTTAAAGGTGAACTACAGGTACAGGTGATCTTTTAACAAGATGAACGGACTAGGAGGTTTTGCTTTACTGTAATAAAATGGGGCGTATATGGGCAGTGAAGGCCTAGTGGTTAGGACGCTGCCTTTGGGACCTGAAGGTCGCAGGTTCGAGTCCCTGGGCACCACTGAGGTTCCCTTGAGTAAGGTACCGTCCCTCTACACTGCTCCCCGGGAGCTGTTGGTAGCTGCCAATTATCCAATTAAAAGCATGTGGTGCCCATGTGTATGTGCTGAATAGCTAAAATACACCCAGTTTAGTCCTCCAGCAACTTGCATTGCTTGTGGATGGGTTAAACGGAGGGGTCACATTTCATCGGGGTGCCCTTTGTGTGACGGGGCGTGTTCACAATGACAAACAGTCACTTTCACATAAGACCCTATTAAAAATAATCTGAAATCTTACCAATATGAACGTTATACCAAAACTGAACAAAAGAATGAATGGGTGAGTGAGTCCAAAGTTGGGTTTGGGACCGGGACAAGCCATTGATGTCACTATGTCACTGATGTCACTGCAACAAACCTAACATTGCTGTCAGTAGTCACCCAATTTTTCTGTACATACACCTGCAAATCCTCCTTTGAAGTAAATTCAGCTCCTCAGAAAGATGCCGCATACGTGTCAATGTTGCTTGGGACACTATTTTTTATGTTCTGTTTTAAAGTCGTACTGTCCTAAACCACATACACAAGTTGGCAGCACCTTAACGAAGAGCTGGATGCAGATTGAGTCGTGAAACATTTTGGGTGACTACTGACTTCTGTCTGTGAGCAGAACCAAGGTTAGATCAAAGCTGCAGAATCAAGGTTAGATCAAAGCTCAAGAACCAAAGTTAGATCAAAGTTCCAGAACCAAGGTTAGATAAAAGCTCCAGAATCAAGGTTGGATCAAAGCTCCAGAACCAAAGTTAGATCAAAGTTCCAGAACCAAGGTTAGATCAAAGCTCCAGATTCAAACTTATATCAAAGCTCCAGAACCAAGGTTAGATCAAAGCTCCAGAACCAAAGTTAGATCAAAGCTCCAGAACCAAGGTTAGGTCAACGCTCCAGAACCAAGGTTAGATCAAAGCTCCAGAACCAAGGTTAGGTCAAAGCTCCAGAACCAAAGTTAGATCAAAGCTCCAGAACCAAGGTTAGATCATGTGTCTACATGTGGAAAGTGGAAAATTGTGCAGTTTTGTCCTTAAATACATAAATAAGTAGATGCATGTGTGAGGGAAAGGTCAAAATGTACTTAAAATTTTCTACGCTAACGCCCACCATTCTTTATGGCCCTCGTGGCCCTATGACTGGACGTTAGGGGTAAATACTGAGTGATGCTGCACTGTGAAGCAGTATAGCACCTGCAGCACAGCAGTGTGTGATTACACTGGGGGACAGCAGTGGATGTAAAGCCGTTCTGTGCTTACATCGCTAAATGCGTCCATGCACTACTAGACTTAATGTCATCTAGGTACGTTGGTGTCTGGTTACTAATGATTTGCCATAGTTAGCTTCACTGTGGCATCTGTGGAAAAAGTCTTGTCAGTACAACTGAAGTGCCAGTACTGTCCAGTTCACGGGCAGTGGCGGCCTTATGGTTGGGAACTTGCCCATGTGATCGGAGGGTCCCGGCCCAGGTACCACTTGAGCAACATACCATCCTGCTACACTGCAAAATGCAGAGGTCACATTTCGTTGTGGTGCACTTTGTGTGATGGGGTGTGTTCACAATGACAAATAGTACCTTTCACAGTACAAGCAGTTAGCAACTGGACCTGGACTGAAGATTTTTGCAGACAGTGATGGCAGCAACATGCAGAAATCATGAATTTTGTTGTGCTGTTCATGCGCGTCCAACCTGAAAACTTCTCCGATGGCTCCGTTATGGTGAGACGCAGCGTGTTGTCGATATGAGACCGGTCCCTCGTCTTGGCTTCCTCCGACGCTGCCTCCTCTTCTGCCGCGGAAAAGGAGATTGTGTCAGTTTTCAGTGTATTTACTGTTAAACTGTTTATACTGTATATTGATGGGTTTATTGTTTAGTGTTTAATTTCCATTTTACAATTCGTATTCTATTTCTTTTGTAATATTTTTTAAATTTTTAATTCCTTTTTAACTTTATTATTTAAAAAAAAAAAGAACGATCAGGGCACATATCACTACATGTTGTACTTGTATAACTATGTATGTGACAAATAAACCTCTTGAATTTAGAATCTTGATTTTGTTGCAGTTCTAAATATATCCAATAGAGGGCAACAATGCATTAATGTGTGTTTAACCTGTGGGGTTTGAGCTTCATCCTTCACTGTAGTAGTAAAATATGGATCAGTGTCTTTATTTAGACCTGAACCTTCACGTCGTTGTGAAAAAAATCGCTGCCGCTACTGGAATCACACTCTGACTGAAGAATCATGGGATAGGTACGGTCCTCCAGAGCTAAACTAACGGCATGTAAATTCGATAACGACGTTTTTTGACATGCCACCCGAAAACGCAGCTGATAGAACGCCAGTACCGAAAGCCTGTGTGGGCGGTCTGATTTGCCACAAACATCACAAAAATGTTGATGTCCATGTGGGCGGGGCCTACCTTCTTATTGTGTGATTTTAGGCATCTCTGCTCTTTTAGCTTCGGTAGTTGTTTGAGAAGTGGTGCAGTTTGTTGGCTCTAAAGTGAGGTGATGCGGATGCCTACACTAAACTAAGTTTTAAGT
Organism: Arnoldichthys spilopterus; assembly: GCA_037974385.1. Classification (NCBI taxonomy): domain Eukaryota; kingdom Metazoa; phylum Chordata; class Actinopteri; order Characiformes; family Lepidarchidae; genus Arnoldichthys; species Arnoldichthys spilopterus. Next base: position 5,665 of record JBBPDA010092432.1, read on the forward strand.
TGTTTTTTACTTATTTATCTATTTTATTTTAAACATTGTAATATATTTAACAGTCCTTTATAAATGTCTCTGTGTGTTTTAGTTTAGGGTACAAATTTTGTGGCTTAGGGAAAAGCTTCCAAATTTTAGGCCTCATTCACCAACAGGCTCCAAAAATTTTTTTTTTTTGTAATTTTATATTAGTTTTCAGTAAGATTTTGACATCCACTACTGTTTATTTATTTGGGATAAATTCTTTGGTAAGAACAGAATCTATTGACACTCCAGAGTTTCTGGTGGATAATCTGGCGTAAACTTTTTTAGGGACCTTACTCAAAAATAAATAAATAAATAAATATAAAAAATTTAAAAAGAAGATATTAGAATTTTTAAAACAGTTAAAAAGTTAGTGAATGAGGCCCACAAATATATAGATCTGAATACTTACATAAGGAGAATCTGAATTTAAGATCAGCCCTGGATTTTGTATTCTGTAAAGTTTGCCCAATCACACAACATTTACAAAAAAGGTCTTTAGAGGAGCACAAATATGTAAAAAATGCTGAGAATGTAAACCTGAGCTCTGCTGCCGGTACTGAACATGAAATCTGTAACTTATTAGTTGTTGCAGCTCGTGAAAGTTACAGAGGCATGAGCGGCAAAAGCTGAGGTGCACAAACTGCTGCTAGAACCGAGCTGAGACACTTCCTGTACGGTTTTTTAATGACCTGTTGTGCCATTAATTAACAGATCATAACGATTATGTAACCTAAGCCATTACCCAGAGCAGGCCGTGGGTCCACTGTGTCTCTGAGGCTATTTTTGATTGGTTTATTTCGGGAGTGGCGTTATTTCTGTGGCACCTTTGACTGGGGTGTCGGGTTCTAGCACAGTGAAGCATGCAGGACGAGATGTTTCTCTTCTAAAGAAGCCTCAACACCCTCCTACCCTTTCACATGGCATCTACTCACTCTGTCTAAGCAGCTCCCAGCTTTCCAGTGTGTGAAATCCAAGCTTCAGCCCTTCCTATAGACTCTACATAGTAAATTCACAAGTGTGGCTAACGCCTGTTGAGCAGCAACTTCTCTTAAATGTATGTTGTGTAGCTGCTCTGTTTGGGTTCATGATGACACTGGTCGTCAAGTAGAAGCTGTTACTGCAGCAAAAGCATGTATCCTTGATTTTTAAAAAGGAAATTTGGAGGAGGAGGTGTCTGAACATGATACATTTAGAGGATTCTTCTACTGCACAAACTGCCAGAACCTTTGATACCAGAACATTAGAACCAATCCCATTCCATTGGTCATTAGTCCAGTAGAAAGGGAATGCAGACGAAGGTTTTTTCTGGGTTTTTTTTTATGGTTTTTCTTACATGTTCGACACTGATACACAACAGGACCTAATGGTACTCAATGGTGATCTTCGGCAACACTTGTGGTTGGCGCTAATTACAATTTAGCAAATTCTTTACTCTTTGCGGTGACGATAAAACCAGTTCACCCTCAAATAAAAGATACCGAAGCCTTGCTTGACTCGACACAAGTCCTTGTACATGGAGACATATATATGATTGAACATGTAGCCAGTAATTTAAGCTAGCATGCAAAATAGCTAATTAGCCAAATGGTGTTGATTGGGGATGGTTCAATGCATCGCAACATGGATGGTGGTAAAACGAGAACTGTGTGTTTCTTTGGTTCCTGATTGGGTCAGTTTTTGGTTGTGCAGTGGAAAAACACAGTCTTTCCCTTATTTAAAAAAAATACGCCCAATTAACATCTAGACATTTCTGGTACACCTTTGCCAGCTTAGGGTGGAGTGGTTCTTGGATGTACTGGTCCATATGAAAATGGTACATTGCTGTAGAGATCTTGCACTGTACATTGCTGTATTGTATAGCTAAAGGGTACATTCCCAGCAGTCAACCCCTGTACACTCTTAAAAGACTTAAAATGTTGAGAGTTACCATTGTTTTATCAAATTCTGATCACTGGTGAAATACTACATATCACAGTAAACATATTGTGGTTGTGTGCTGTACCTTTCACAGAGCCTTTGGGTGTTGGTTTCTCTGTGGTCTTGTCCTCTGGCATGGCCTCCTTTTCAGGGAGATCGGCTTCTGAAGCTACTTCAGCTTCGGGAATGGCTGGCTGCTCACCTGCAGCAGGGTTGGATTCATGTACAGGGGCAGCATTCACCATGAACTCTCCAGGATTGCTGCTGTCCACAGCCTTTGTGGGCTCCGTCTTTGTGGTTACAGCTTCAACCCCAAAAACTCCTTGATTGTGGGGTTCCTCTGGTATGGGTTCTTCATTGGTCATTTCAGGTTCCTCTCCAGGAGGAGTCACAGTGCTATCTGCTTCAGAAACCTCCTCTACCATCTGCTCAGATGCCTTTCCTTGTACACCTTCAGCTTCCACATCCTCAGTTTCTTCAGATGCCAACCCCACTGCATGCGAATCAGCCATAACCTCTTCAGAAGCTACGTCTTGTTCCTGGTTCTCCAGAGTCTCTTCTTGTTCTTCACTCTCTAGTGTCTGCTCCTTGCTTTCCTCCTCCTGGTCCGACTCTTCTTCACTTAGGACTTCACCCGCTTCATCTGAAGCCACCTCTTCTTCCTCCTCCTCGCTTACAGCATCCCCTCGGGAGGGTGTGTCCAGGTGCGGGCAAGGCTGGCAGACAGTTTGTTCAGGTGCAGGCGTGTCGTTGGAGGTACTCTGGGCGATCTCTTTGGAGCCATCACAGCACGAGAACCGGCCACCCTCCTTCTGCAGCTTTAGATGCATCACAGGCTCGCTGTCCGGCACCTCGCTCGCCGAATCTGGAGGACAAAGACGACTGAAGTCAGTGAACAAAGAACAGCTACTTCAAATAAGAAGGACTTTACTTTTCTGTTATTTTCCTGTCGAAAACAAACACAGCGTCTAAGCATTGGCCCTACCACAGAGACATTTTGAATTGGTTCCCCAAGGACTGGGAGTCCACCTGAGCCTCACTGGGTGGGTAGGATGGGCCTCCTTACCACCCATATACAATGCTAGCCAGCATGGGCATACGTTAGCTAGGTAGCAGAATTAGCAGCAAGTAGTGAACTATGACGTTCAGCGAGTTCTAGCTTGCAGGTAGGACTGGACATGGGACAGAGTAGACCTTTCTACAAAGTGGATTTGAAAAAATGAAGAAAAAATGCTATAGAAAGACAACCAACTCTAGGAAGAGACTATCAAAAATAAAATTCTATCTTACAATGGAAATAAAGTGGGCTGTAGGTTCTAGGTTCTGCACCAGTCCTACAAGTTTCTATGGCGTTTAACATCATAAAATTCTCATACATCTAAAACGAGTAAATCTCCACCCAGGGAAGGTCTGTTAGCTGATTGGTTGTATCAGGCATGTCAGGAACATGAAAAACTAAAAACTGCATGGGAGGTGTCTAAGCCTAGGGATGGGAATAACTGCTACATCGAAGTTTTTTTGCTGAGAATGTCAGTCCAATATGAATGCATTCATTATATTGTGATATATTACTAAAGAAATGAAGAAGTATTTAAGAGTTTTTCTGCCAACTATTGTTGTTTTCCACTACATCCATGCCTGCACATTGTTGTATTGCAGTGCTTTTTCATTTGTAGTTGCAGAACAAAATGTACTCTACCCCAATGTGACCACAACTCAAACTAACGCACTTCATTGTGAGTTAAGACGACAGTTGAGCCACATTTGCCATGTGCTTCTGGCCTGTTGTCCACTGTGTCCTGCCTCAGCATGTTAACACCAGGAAAGAGATTAAGGTTACGGAAAGGAGACAAAGTCAAACCCATCGCTCCATTACCATCACCTGACCACTGGCATTGTGTCAGTGACGTCTTTGTATCTGTTTCAGATCAAAATAGAAGGACGGTGACCAGGCCAGGACACGTTTGCCTCATGACATAACACGGTGAACGAAATGATCCTGTACGTCTGGGACAGTTTGTCTCTGGAAGTAATGTCTTTGGATTAGAAAACCCTCTAGACAATAGAGGCGGATTGGGTTCCTGCAGTGAGCATAAGTTCCATCAGGAGATGTGAACAACAGCGTTATGATGCACTGCATTACCGCTAAACTGCAGCTATTGCTGGTGAGAACAAAACCATGTTGAAAATTTCAGCTTCTGGGATCAGGCCCCTAGTGATCATCACTGGGTGTGACTGAGTGTGACTGATGCTCTCTAACAGCCCATGAAAGAGCGATGAGAAGAACCGAGACTCTAAAAAAGAACCTCCTAAGTACATGAACAGGAAATACTGAGAAGAACCAAAATCCAAAAGGAGAACCTCCCTAGGATCGTGAACATGAAACCGTGAAAGGACCCAAAGAAGTGAGAAACTCCGTAAGAAGATGAGGTGGAAACACTGAGAAGAACCGAGACTCAAAAGGAGAAGCTCAGAGGAGCTTGAGGGAGAACCACTGAGTAGAACCCAGACTTAAGAGGCGAACCTTCCTCAGACAACGCAGTCAAAAGAACCAAGACTCAAATGGCGAACCCCCCTAAGATCATGGAGAGGAAACACTGACAGGAACGCAAGACTCAATGTGAGGAGAGGATAAGGAGAAAACACTGAGAAGATAAAAGAATCAAAGGGAGAACCGCACAGGAGCATGAGGGAGAACCACTGAAAAGAACCACACCTTGAAAGGAGAAAATTCTAGGAAGATGAGAAAGAGCCCACTCGCTGGCTTACTATGCATGGCTCTCATTCGTCCATTAAAAACGCTTGGGGTCAGTGCACATGGCCCGGTAGTGCTGCTATATGTCGTGGCATTTGAACAGTGCACAGTATCAGGTTAGCCTAGCGGCCCATTCGGAAGCACAGTAGAGTCATGCGTGGACTGTGTGTTGAGCTAAGGCAGGTGTACAATATCCAGAAAAGATCTGGGGCCCAAGCAGAGATCAGCAGTAATCTGAGAATTCAAATAGAACGTAAAACATAATTAATTACGTAAATAAAAGAATTAATTTCTCCTAATGACTTTGAAATAACTGTATAATGCAAATGGAATGAACCGCAAAACGAATACAGTAGCTCAGATTTCCCAAATCAAGTAACTAAGGAGGAATTTTCTGACTTGTACAGAACATTAGACAGTCCACGCATGACTCTACTGTGCTTCCGAATGGGCCGCTAGGCTAACCTGATACTGTGCACTGTTCAAATGCCACGACATATAGCAGCACTACTGGGCCATGTGCACTGACCCCAAGCGTTTTTAATGGACGAATGTGGCGAATGAGACGATGAATGTATGTGTGGATGGCGTCTCTGGATCTCTGCACAGTGACCGGCTCTAGTTTCAGTCCAGGGCTATAAAGGGATGCTTCTGCATAGCGACAGCCTGCTTCTCGACATCACGGCACAGGCCGAGACGCTTCGGAGCAGTGTGAAGCCAACCCAGTAGTACATAGAGAGCATTCTGTGGGTTCCGTGGTCATTTAACCTTCAGAAATCTTTGCAAGTGTAAACACATAATGAATGACGTTCTGGGTCAGCTGGATCAATCTGACTGGCTTCTTCTCGTGGTCAGATGTCGGTGAGAAATGTGGCGAAAGCTTAGTGCTGCCGGAGACACCTGGGTGTCACTGAGGAGCTGAGAACAGCCCACCAACCAAAACTATCCAGCCAACAGTGTTCTGTGGTCAGAAACGAGGACTAGAGGACGAATAACATTGGCTCATTACATGGGCAGGGAGGCTGACCAAGGTACCACTGAGGTCCCTTTGAGCAAGGTACCGTCCCGCTACATGGCTCCCTGGGTGCTGTTGATGGTTGCCCGCTGTTCCACATGGGAATGGGTTTAATGTAGAGGTCACATTTCGCTGTGGTGCATTTTGTGTGACGGGGTGTGTTCACAATGACAACACACCACGTCACTTTCACTTTATCTGAAGGGGAATCCACAGGCTGGATGTGTCTAAGGGCGGCACAGTGGTGCAGTGGTGAGCACTGTCGCCTCACAGTGAGAAGGTCCTGGGTTCGATCCCCGGGTTGGCCACAGGTGCGGAGTTTGCAAGCTCTCCCCGTGTTCGCGTGAGTTTCCTCCGGGTGCTCCGGTTTCCTCCCACTGTCCAAAGG
>JBBPDA010092453.1:0-11757 GCA_037974385.1 Arnoldichthys spilopterus
CTTTGACTAATAGTTAACTGTTTTTGATGAGCAGAAACATTTAAGTGTGACAAACATGCAAAAGAATAAGAAATCAGTAAGGGGGCACATAGTGTTTCACACCACTGTATATATACAGTATATATATATACACACACACACACACACACACACAAGAAAAGAATATATCACAATATATATTGTTACTGCACATACTTCAAATTATACCACAATATAGATTTTAGGCCATATCGCCCAGCCATAATTAGCATTTGTTGCTGGAAAATAGAATAACACAGGTAACTGTATCACTATCAATGACCCCTTTTTAAATTAGATGATCCATGCTTTTTTTGTGTTGTATGCAGGTGTGGCTGGTTTAGAAATAACAAAGGTCCTTAAAATACAGACCCCATTTCCAGAAAAAGCTTAAACATTTTTGGAAAATGTGTTAAAAACAAAAAAAAGAAATGTGTTAAATATATTTTAAAGCTTGATTTAACTGAAAAAAGTACAAAGAAATGACTTGTAATCTTTTGGCTGACCAACACTGTATTTTGTAACTATAAATACATTTTGAATTTGATGCCTGCTACACACAAAAGTTGGGACAGGAAATTTTTTTTTAAGTTTAAGGATAATAGTTTTGAAGCATTGCACAATAAACAGTTGAATTGGTAATAGGTGAGAGTATCATGATTGGGTATAAGCGAGCATCCATCAACGCCTCAGTCTTTCCTTTGGGTTTGACTCACTGCTTCATGCCAAACATCAGGAGAAACATCGGTCATTTCAAAGAGAACATGTGACAATATAGGATTGTAAAGACCTTGGTTTTTTTCTCCATCTACAGTGCATAACATTGTGAAAAGAGGGAATGCTGATGGAAAATTGTGTAACCCTCAGAAAGCCTTGCATGAGCAAACTGTCTTGCTGCTGTGATAAATATAGTAAAATGGGCTCAGAAGTATTTAAAAAAAAGTTGTCACTTAACTTAAGTCTATTATGCAAAGAGAAGACCAGTTCTGTGCAGAAACACTGCTGAGTTCTCTGGGTCATAGCTCTTCTTGGATGGACAGAAAGACAACGGGAATGCGCTGTGGTTAAACAAGTCCACATTTCAGCTTGATTTTGGGAATAATTGATCTTGAGTTCTCAGTGTCAAAAACAAAATGGACCACCCAGACTGTGCTGCTGAGTGGTGCAACAGCAAAGATCTGTTATAGTATGAGAGTGCATCACTGATGCACAATGATAATGAAATTCTATAGACATAGATTTGCTTGAAAAAATAAAATAATCATTGAAAAGATGTGTAGAATTTCAAATGAACATATCATATTGCATTAATCATGCTTTGGAAGAGCTGAATGTTTATGTGACCCTGAAATACTGTGCTAAAATTATTAAGTTTTTCTCATTTTATCTAATTTTTAAGCATATAGTAATAAATTTAATGTAAATTTAAATCCAGGTAGATGTAGTCCCAATTTCTGTGCTTTCTAAACTGTTTTCTGTAATCAGGACTGTTATTGGCAATTGATGCGTAAGTGCCTAAGTGAAAGAATGCCAAGCCTCATTCTGTATGAGCTTCAACAGTGTAGCTTTGTACACTATATGTGTTTGAGAAATCTGCTAGCAGCCCAGGTATGTCTCCTACTAAAAATGTATGGCGTGTAATAAAAGGAAAGGTGATGTAACACAGTGTTAAACATCTGTCCCAACGATTTTTTGGTGTGTGCTGCAGGCGTCATGTTAGAAATTTCTAAATTCATATTGCAGAAAACACTGGAAATCTTTTCTTTGTATTTTTGTTGAATACAGGTTCAGGAGTAGCAGTTTTAATTGCCTTTCCTAAAATGTCTCAACTTTGCTTTCGCTCTTCTGTTGATTCCCAACTATAATTTTTGATCCCAACCAGTACTGATCAAAGGCCAGCGGATTATGGCTGCTCTGGTGAAGCCATGCGTCCCAATGTTTCGCATGCTGGGAGCTTCTCACCGCCATGGCATTTACTAAGAAATTAAGCATAGTGGCAGCTGCTGGCTGCCACACAGTTTGAACTGGCAATGCCCACTGGAAAGCTTTTGGGTAGAGTTTTTGTGGTTTGTGAGACACTTGTGAAGGTCTACCATTTTTTAGTGCCCAACCTTTTAACCACAGTAGCTTTTCTGTAGGATCAGACCGGATCGGCTAGCCTTTATATCCCACATGCATCAGTGAGCCTTGAGTGCCCATGACCCTGTTGCTGTCTTTTCTTGGAACACTTTGGGTAGACACTAACTACTGAATACCTGGGACTCTCCACAAGAACTGTCGTTTTGAAGATGCTCTGACTCAGTCATCTAGCCATCACAATAAGTCTCTTGTCAAAGTGGCTCACATCCTTATGCTCGCCCTTTTTTCGATCTTCCAGCATATCATCTTCAAGATCTCACTATTCACTTGCTGCCTAATTTATCCCACCCTCTGACAGGTACCACCCCCTGACAAGTGATATTTAATTTCTCCAGCACCATAATCTCTCTTTTTTTTTCTCTCTCTCTCTATCTATTTTTTGTTTGCCAATACCCCCACAATGATATAATTCAGTCAGTTTTATTGTTGAATTGACAGGCAGAAACTGCACTGTACTCATTTGTCTGATCTGTGAGGTCTTGTTTTTCTCGAGATCGTAGAAAAAGAGAACGTAAGTTCAGCTAAGGGGAGTTAGGGGAAATGTTTAATCGTGATTATCATGCAGACCACAATGCTAGTGACCATTATCATGACCCTTACCATACAAAACTCTGAAGCTTTTTGGACTATATTGGAATAGTAAGGTCTTTTGTAGCATTGTGAAGCTTATTCTAACCTTGCTGGGTTTTTTGTACGTGTTAAGTGGTCACTCAGTGTGGGGACAGTGTCATGAGCTTTCAGAACTGCAGGAGTTAGCTGCTGAGTCATAATATGTCATATCCAGCATGGAGCCTGAGCTGTCCTTGCCCTGCCTCAGGCTTGTTTGTCAGTGTGTGTGTGCATATGCGCATGCAGGCATGCATGTGTGTGTTTTTGTAAATCTTTAAGACAAAAATTCCCAGAATGCCTTTATATTAAATCCAGTACGATAGGCTACTGACTTAACACTTATTCCATTCCGCAAGGAGGCTAGAGCCTATCCGAGCTGACTGCAGGCCCATGGCAGGGTACACCCAGGACAGAAGGCCAACCCATCACAGGGCAACACCGAGACAGGCAACCACTCACACACACACCTATGGGCAATTTAGAGTAACCAATCAAACTATTTCAAGCCTGTGGACAGTGGAAGGAAACACACACAAACATGAGAGCCTGCAAATTCCACACAAAAAAGCACCCATGGCTGATCTGGGGATCAAACCCAGGACCTTCTCACTGCAAGGCAACAGTGCTAATCACTGCACCACCCAGCACATGCCATCCTTAATAGGATTTTGTTTACCTAATATTTTATGTTTTATTGTCATTTGCCAGTGCGTTTAATATATTTTAGAAGTGTAACATTTCAACATTTTGCGATAAAACGAGGAGTAAATGGTCATTCTTTAACGAAGGACGTAATATTAGACCTAGTAAATCATGCTATACCCAGGTAATAATACCTAACGGCTGACCACAGTCACATATGTACAATTTTTCAATTGTTATGAAGTCTTTTCTTTGTCTGTCTGAAGCAAGATATGTTAAATAATTATAAAATGGCAAACAAATTTATGCAAAGAGAGAAATATATATATATATATATAAACATTAATTCAAAGTGAATTCTCAGTCACTTAGGCAAGTAGTTAGATTAAATGGCCAAAAATTGATACAAACATATTGTTCAACCTTGAAAAAAGTATTAGAAACATAAATTCTGAACAGTTATTTCCCTTATGATGTGAAAGTGACTGTTTGTCATTGTGAACACACTGAAGCACCATAGCGAAATGCGACCTCTGCATTTAACCCATCACACGTGCACACTTGGAGCAGCGGGCAGCTATCAACAGCGTCCCAGGAGCTGTGTAGCATGACGGTACCTTGCTCAAGGGTACCTCAGTAGTGTCCGGGCCGGGACTTGAACCTGTTACCAAGGGCTATGTCCTAACCACTAGGCCACATCTGTACTTGTAATATACAATATAAACTATGCAAATGACAACAGTAACAAATCTGTTATTTGTTAATTCTCTCACACCTTTATTTAACTGACAAAAGAAATAAAAATGAAATTCCTGTGTTTTCTCTGACCAACTTGTATTACAATATATTTTGTGATTATGAACAAATTTAGACACACATTTTCAGTTGATAGATCTGGACTGTTGACAGACCCGGCAAGCACATGCACTTTGTGTCTATGAAGTCTACCACTGTTGTAGCATGAGGCCTTGCACTTTCTTGCTGAAATAATCATGGACTTCCTTGGGTAAGATGTAGCCTTGATGGCAGCATATCTCACTTAAATCCCAACATATGCGCCTGCATTAATGGTACCTTAACACATATGCAAGTCACCTATGCCATAGGCACTGGGGCACCACCGTACCATTATATGTGTCATGTCTTGCCTTGCATTAACAGCCTCAGTATTTTATCTTAGTGGTTTGTTTGGGTGTGTTTATCCCATAGCTGCTGTTTGTGTGTGTTTGTGTGTGTGTGTGTGTGTGTGTGTGTGTGTGTGTTTCTTTATGGCTATCCCTATGGATGTGGCAGTTCAGAAACTGATTCTGAAATTCTGAGAGACAAAGAAAATGTTTGCTTGTTAAAACAGCTTGGCGTTCCAAATCTTTGACTGGCATTAAATGTAGCAGTAATGCAATCACTGTGTTTGTGTGTGTGTGTGTATGTGTGTGTTGGTTTTAATAAGAATGTAACTAGTCTTGCAACTGGAAGCTGTTTATATTTTTTCCCACAGCTTAGTGTGTGCCTGTGGCACAGCTTGAAACAGCATTTCCCCCCGTTTCTGTGCTGTCTGTTCAAGCTTTGTTTTACTTACAGAAACAGCGCCAAGAGTGGGATGTTAAATCAGGAATTCATTGGTACTGATCTTCAGATCAATCTTAGTTAAGTGAACGTTGGGATATTTGTCACACTGAATATATTGAACTGGAACAGTGTTACAGGGCAGTCGCTACAACAGCTGAAGCGAATAAGCCCGTTCCTGTGTGAGTGTGTGTGTGTGTGTGTGTGTGTGTGTGTGTGTGTGTGATGATGGAAAAGCTTGGAAGTTGCAGAACACATTACAAATATCTCAACTCACTGTAACCAGTTAAGGTTACGAGCTAATTACAACCTTCTTAATCTTATTTAGTTATGAGCCATAATATATAACATTATATACAATATTGTAACTGTAACACTGTTCCAGTTCAATATATACAATATTATGGCTGGCAGCAAGTGTCAAAAACAGCATGACTCCCTACAATCCCAAAATACCACTCTGCATGGGTGGTACCTTCACTCGTGCAAGTCACCAGTGCCATGGCCTACCATGACAGAGGCTGGCGTTTGCACCTTTGGCTGAAAACAGGATGAATGGTCCATTTTGTCTTTGGCACAAAGATCTTGACATGCGTTTTTCCCAAAAACAAGCACATTTCCAGTGTCTTTTGGTTCATCTGAGGTGAACTTGAGCTTCTGCTCATCTGTCCTCCAGAGCAGTTCGACCACCAAGGACCACTTCCATGTGCTGCCCACCCCCTAGCCAAAACTGCTGCTCTCACAGAGTGCAGCAGGGCCTGTTGCTGCAAGCTACAAACTTTAAATGATGCAAGTCCAGGGCTCTACTTAGACTTTTGCTAACTTTGTTAAACTCTGGAAAACTCTGCACTTTATTGTTGTCATTGCCATCCATAGGGAGTTTATTTCTTGCCTCTGTCACTGTTGGCTTGCTTACTAGTGGCTTGGACACATATTCTGTAAAGCTGCTTTGTGACAACATCAGTTGTTAAATCTCTGTATAAATAAAGTTTTATTAAATTGACACCAAGCATGATGTAAAATCATTTACAGGTACATATGCTCATTTATATAACAAAAGTATATGGAAAACAGTAAAAATCTTTTTCCAAATACTTTTTTAGTACTTTCTCATATACCTTATTAGGCACTATTAAGGGTTAAAAAGTGTAAGAGATTTTTTTTGTGGAGCAAAGGCAATCATGTCGTGTACAGTGAGCTCCAGCTTTTTTCATAATCTCCTTGTATCCTTTAATATATGCACTTTCATATGGGTGACTGAAGTAGCACCTTTTATGTTAATATTAATTTTTCAGTTCCGCCTTAAATAGTGCAGCTGTGATGGTCTAATGCCCACAGAACACCATAACTGGTGACTAATTTAAGGTGGAAATAACAGTTCTTACTTCAGCTTTGTAGATCTCCCACTCTTAACACAACTTGGGCAGTGGAGGCCTAGTGGTTAAGACATTTCCCTTGGGAAGTGAAGATCACTAGTTCTTGCCCGGGCACTACTTAAGATTGAAGATTGGTTTGTTTGTAGCATACATAGTTATAACAGTACAACATGTAGTGAACTGCACCCTGACCATTCCCGAGACTTTGCATTTTTTTAAAATAGTAAAGTTAAAAAAGAAATTAAGAAGCTAAATCCATCCATCCATTTTCTAAACCGCTTCTTCCATTTCTGGGTCACGGGGAAGCTGGAGCCAATCTCAAGAAGCGAAATCTAAAGTAAAAAAATATTACAAAAGAAATAGAATATGAATTATATAATGTAAACAGGTAAAAAATGTATAATAATAAACAGGAAACTAACACTAAGCAATAAACCTAACAATAAACAATATAAACAGTATATACACACCATTAACAATATATATATACCAAAATGAATTTGAAGTTTACAGATTAATATAGAATGTAATTTACATGGTACAGTGAATAATTTAAATGCCAGAATATACTGAATATATAAATTACGGATAAAGCATATGTGCAAATGGCAGAGTGCAAATAAATCAGGCAGGTGCAGATAGCTCAGTTTTGAAGGCAGTGCAATACTGAGGTACCCTTGAGCAGGTAACTCCCACCACACTGCTGGTAGCTGGCCATTGCTTCATGTTTGCACATGTGTTGGGTTAAATGCAGAGGTCACATTTTGTTGTGGTGCTTGAGTGTGTTCACAATAACAGATAGTCACTTTCACTTCACTTCACTAAGCTTAACTACTAAAAACAAAAGGTCTGAATATCATTCGGTGAATGGTTCAGGACATTTCTTCTATAACAAGTTGTTTTAAAATGAAGATCAGTTTTGTTTGCCACAGTTAGCTCCAGCACACATGCATAACCATGCTATTCCCGAAGAACACTATAGTTAAACCTTCTGTAGTTAAATATACACAATATTGCTCTTTGGTCAGGTAAGATATCGATTAAGCAACCTTTAGAAGAACCTCAAGAAAAATTTTCTTTAAATATTTTCACATTACCCGAAATATATAAAAAGTGGTTTAAAATGTAAATACAGCTCTTTAAACAAGTGGAAAATTATGGCATTTGCCACATTCATGAATCATAGCAAAGACATTTTTTTTTTCCCAGTCATGCTGCGTACTGGATGTTTTCCACTTTTATGTATTTGTTTACTCATTAAATAAATTTGACTTCATATTGCCCACCCCTAGTGCATGGTACCACTGCTGTGCTGCTTGCTACATGGCCAGTATAAAAGCCAGACTCATAGCAGTGTATTGCAAGCGATGCAGCAGTGCCGCCATTACCTGTTGTAGTCTAAAATTAGGTTTTAGGTTGATTTAGGCAGCCAGTCAAGGTAAAGAATCCTGGAAAAATAATAGGGCCACCATGTGAAAGTAAACACTCTAGTAGCATGCACAACATAAAGTGTGTTTGTGGTGTGGTTGCAGTTTTGAAGTGTCCTTATCTGTTTGCAGAGGAAAATAAGTGGACGGGTTATTGAGAATAATACCTTGCTAACAGACTGATTTCTGTAGCAGGGTAAACAATGAATTTTATTTCCAGAACATACAGAATGCAGTAAATATTCTAAAATAAATAATGTTGATCAAGTACTTAATGTAAGCAAATATGCAAGCGATATCAGAGTGATACATCCACCGCATCTTCAAAGTTCCCCCTCCACTCTGTGGCAGTCAGTTGGCAGGGTAGATGAGGAGGAAGAAGCATTCCTGTCTCACCGACTTGTCTGTGTAAATTTTAAGGTTATTCCCACGTCTGGTTCTTGAAGATTAATGTGTGGTTGGCGTATGTAGCCCCAGGCTGCTTCCTTCCAGCTTCACACTCGGCCATTCATATTCATTAATAACCTGCAGTGTGGCCAAGTCACCGAGGGTGCACAGAGATACATGAAAACAGATAATACAGACACACACACACACACACACATATACAAATATACACATAACTACTGGCCACAACTGCAATGAAGAATTACAGACTAAGTTGATTAGCATCGTTGGCTCACAGTGAGAAGGTCCTGGGTTTACTTCTGAGCTGGGTCACTAGGAGTCCTCCCTGTGTGGGGATTATATTTTCTCTGTGTGGGTTTTCCCAGGAGCTCTGGTTTCCTCCCATAGTCCCATAGTCTTTGTCATTCACAGGTGATTGCAAATACTTAACGGCCCCTAGGTGTGACTGTGTGCATAAATCTGTCTGTATGTCCACCCTGTGATGAACTGGTGACCTGTCCAAGTTGTTTGGCTCCCTGTGACCATTGTGTCATTGTGAACACACCCCATCACACAACGTGCACCACAACAAAATATGACCTCTGCATTTAACCCACCCACATGTGGAGCAGTGGGTTCTTATCAACAGCACCCAGTGAGCAGTGTTACTGGATGGTACATTGCTCGAGGGTACCTCAGTGGCAGCTGGGCCGGGACTTAAACCTGCCACCTGCCTAACCACTAGACTAGCACTGCCCAGAGGCTACTACTGCCTAGACACATTGGGCAATGGTACCCTGTGAGGTTAATTGGCTTGGAAAATAAATTAATTAATACCATTTTATTTAACATTTTATAACAACTTTTTGTATACCTGTCCAGAAAATAACTGACTGGCTTTGTTTAGGGCAGTTATGTTTCATCAGAAGCAGTACTTTTATGCCAAGTTTTTTTTATTTTTATAAAAAGATGCCATTTTAATCATAGTGTCTTATCTGTGTGTTGTTTTCATGTTTATTTGTCCTTTTTTGAACACTGAGAATATGGAAAGAAGACAAAAATGAAAGAGAAAATTCTCTAGGGAGCCATGACAATGAATTTATCATTTTTATTTTCAGAGTTGCAACTAAAAGGTTTGCAGTAGTGCAGTTGAACAGTTGCTTTATTTTCCAAATATACATATATTTATTCCCCAGGCTTTCAGCAGTTTTTATATTCAACATGTCTCGTCATATATATTTTTCCTACACAAGCCTTCCTTCTGCCGCTATTGCGATGCACATTTATTTTAACTGCAGCCTTGACAATGGAGCTCTAATTCATCAGCTATGTATTGCATCCGAACAACATTACATTTGGAGCATTGCAGCCTGTCAGGTTTTAACTCAAACTGAAAGATGATATTAAAATGTTTGTTTTTAAAACATGTATGTTTTTCATCCGTAACCGAGCTCATGAATAGCCTTTTAATTGGGTAAAAACAATTTATTATTCATTCAGGAGTCCACAAAAGCATAACTGTTCTTGTTCTCTCTGAGAGGGCAGGATGGCCTATCAGTGGCTGGCGAAATGCTCACAGCAACAGTTTTTCTGTTGAGCTGTTTAGTGTCTTTCTATTAAAGGCAATTCAACTTGTCAAGATGTTCAATGTCTTTGTGTTCACACTTGCAGTATGCGTATATTAGCCTTCACTCTCCCAAGGCTGGTAGCACTGTGTGACTGTGAGGGGGGGTCTTAGCTAGCATGTGAAAATTGAAACTTGGAATTGGGGAGAAATTTGTGCACGTCTGTAGATAGGTGTCTTTTCCAGTCTGCCGCATAGCCTTTTAAACTTTTTTTTTTAAACACCTTAGCTTATCTTTTCCCATGTTTCCATTCCAGAATATGAAGAATCTACAGAATCTTTGTATTAGTTACATATCTGGTAGATCACTCTGTTACTAATACAGTGGCCAAGCTTGTGAAGTGAAAGTGACTATTTGTCATTGTGAACAAATATAAGCACCACAACGAAATGTGACCTCTGCATTTAGCCCATCACACATACCCACATGGAGCAGCGGCCAGCTATCAACAGTGCCCGGGGAGCGGTGTAGCGGGACTGTTTAGCGGGACCTCAGTGGTGCCTGGGCCAGGACTTGAACCTGGGCCCTTCAGGTCCCAAGGGCAATGTCTTAACCACTAAAACATCACTGTTAGTGGTGTATTTCAGTGTACTTCATTAATGAACTGTTGACCCTTAAGAAGAAGAAAAATCTTGCAAAGAACTTGGCATTTCTTCCTGTTAGATGCTGGGATCTGGTTTAAGCATAGGTTATGTTAATGCTAGTGTTTTATGTAAATGGTGAATGATTGGATAAAAGGCTCCTCTGGAAGTACAGTGTGGTAAAATGAACAGAACAAGTTGAGACTCAGATGTGGGCTGTTGGACAAATGCACATACATACGCACCCGCACACAACACACACACAGTGTGTTGCAGAAAATATTATACAGAGTCATAAGGATTTCATTATTCCCTAAAGACCTGCTCTTAAATAGCGAAAGGCTTATAATGCATTGGACTTTATCCATCTGTGAAAGATGAGTAAATGACTAAGAGCCTTGTGGTCTCTCAGGTTACACACATTGTGCTGTACTTTACGTTTGCAGCCTTTTGAGAATCAAGGTGGGTGTAGAATGTCTCGTCTGTCCTGTAAGAGGCCTGAGAGGGTGATCATTGTTTTCAGGGCTTTTTGGAGGGGTTCTAATGTTTGGAGGGGTTTTTGTGTTTGTATGTGATCATCTTATTATGCTGTTTTTGTGCTTGTTTTATGTACACACTGGGAGAAATTTGAGACCGAAAATGAGTAGAGTTGCCCAGTTTTGGTTGTTTCTGTGGTTATGCGTATGTGTGAGAGGCAAAGTAGGGGTTGGGGGATGTGCTAGGCTTTTTGGCAGCCTAGTGTCTGTTAGGGCATTCCTCTCTCATCCACAAAATGACTAACTTTCCTTTTTCCCCTCCCTCCTGTTTTTCCCTTCTCTGGTTTTGTGGTTCATGTTTTCTTAGATACTCCGGCCCCTCGCCGCCTCACTGAGTGTAACCCAGCCTCCAAGCCTGGGGTAAATAATTGGGGGCTGGAACAATGTGAGTGTTTTTGTGTTATTTCGAGACAGAAATGTCCTTTATTTGTAGGACAACCAGATGAAATTTACACTTTCAAGACCAACAGTTTTTAAAGCACACCCATCACTCCCCAGTCTATATGGTCTTTAAATGGAAATGTGATGTAATGGGAAAAGTATTTGCATTATCCAATTTTGCCTTCAGCGGTTTAGTCCTTCTCATTCGCAATAAAGTTAGAAACAGTGTTTCATTAATTCTTTTTGAAGGCCAAATTCAGGGCAGCAAATCAGGACACACACACACTTCATATACAGTGGGTTCGGAAAGTATTCAGACCCCCTTCAATTCAAGTGACATTCACTCTTTATCATATTGCAGCCATTTGCTAAAATCATTTAAATAAATTTTTTCCTCTCATTAATGTACACACAGCACCCCATATTGACAGACAAAAAAAAGAATTTTTGAAATTTTTGCAGATTTATTAAAA
>JBBPDA010092464.1:0-35114 GCA_037974385.1 Arnoldichthys spilopterus
TATACACACACACACACACACTAAAATGCACCTAGGCTTGCTTATATTGCAAAGCAATTTCACAGTACAATTCTTTGTCAGTGTTGGAATACCAAAGATCACAGTGCTCCTAATACAGAGCAAAGCGCATTCTTCATGAACCAATGTGACATTGCATATGGAGATGAAAGGAGTTACATATACACGCACTTCCAGCCTTGAGCCAATCTATCCAGTGCTTTGTTCTGTCTGTTAGCCCTTGCCATGACCTCTTGACATTGTATCAATAATGATTCATTTCATTAATGGCAGATGTACAACGTGGTAAGAGGTATGTGCATGCATGCGTAACTGTGTGTGTGTGCGTGAGTAACTGAGCATACAGCATGTGTACAAAGTTATTTGGGAAGAGAGGTGGTGGGAGGTGGGGTGTTAAAAAAAACTCAAGTGAAGACCCTCAATGTTGCTAATTCATTTACAGATTTAATTAGATGGATGGAGCCCCTCACAGTTATTAAAACAGGGGGGAGAAAATGTTGCCAGCACCGCAGCACTTTTTAATTATGGCTCCAGATCCCTGCTTGCTGACGTCTGGGGAACTGCTTAATTAAAATCCTCATTATTTTACTTTTAATTAGTTCCCCCCTCTTTTGTTTCCTCTCGCCATATGGCCATGTTCCGTGGTCAAATCAACTTAATTGAGCTAATTAAGCTGATCAGTTTAATTATTCAAAGCGCTCTGATTGGACAGGATTGCAGCTCCCCCCTTCCCCCTGCCTCCTCCCCCTCCCCTCTTTCATCACCCCCTCATAAAGTGTTTGTGTCACTCCCTCCTCCTCCTCTCTCGCTGCTGGCTGTATTTCTCCTTCCTTTCCAGCATCAGGCAATGATATGTGTGTGAAGTCAGACTAGCCTTGATCCTCAGCAAGCTAGAACTGAGTCACCTTTGGTCTGAGGCTATCCTGAGATTACCACTATGTATGGATTTGGCAACAGGGGGTTGGCACTGATGATGATTGCTGTACAACAGTCCATTGGTTGATTTTGACCATGAATAAATGCTCAGTCAAAATAAAAATGCATACAATTAATTTCCCACTAACCCCACATGCAGTTAAAAGGCCAATGCAGTAATATACAAGGCTAATATAGCTAACAACCAATAGTGTGTAGCAACCACATTAGTATTGTGAAAATTACATGCCAAAATCATCACATAATTACAACAGCACATTGAAGGGGTATGATTCCAATGGCCCAGCACTGACAGGTGTCCATTAAATTAATATTGTGTAATATTGTGGGGCCCATCACTAGACTTGCTTGGTTTCTTACATATAAGAATTTAATGTTGTAAAGTTGAAAAATAAACAAAAGCTAACAAACAAACAGCTAAAGCAGTAGAAGCATCCACAGTTAATCTTAAATTTTTGTGTTGTAATTAAGGTATACATTTGTCAGGATGTTAATTTGGCAACTAAAGAAGCCTATTTCAAACACAAGCAGGCATTGGCTCATATTTGGGCCAAGGGAGGAAAACTATGAAAATGTGATTTTTTTCAAACTCATTGTCATGTTAATATATGAAGTGTTAACTGGCTTGCTGATGTCCTGTGCTGAGCCTAATTAAGGCCAGTTTTTCTGTAGTAGAGTAAAGTGGACAGCCTAACAACCTAGTGAGAAGTCCTAACTACTTAGTCTCTATATGCAGTAATAAGAACTACTACTGTCGATTAATTATATCTCAATATTATTTTACCCCTTTTACATTTCACATTTATAATCTTTCCTCTGAAGCATTATGTTGGTTAATAATAGATATTCTGTAAGGTATTGACTATTCAGGTTTTTTAATTTGGTTAGCCCCTGGTAGTTGCACATTCACATATACTAGGTGTTTTGTAGTAATCTTTTCTGTTGCTTCATCACTGGATACCAGCAGCTATGGAGTTTGGCACTGGCAGCTGGAAAAAGAAACTGGGTCAACCATAGAGGCATGGCCATCATCAGACACTGAGCATTCTCAAAAAACCAAAGGGTAAAAAGCATAGGCAGCTGACATAAATATAGTGTTACATAAGTGCTGTAGGTTAGAGATACCCTAATACCACGCCATTACTGTAAGATATCCAGATACCAGTGAAAGCTGAATTATTCAGCACATTATACATATGTCCCAGGCAAATTACAGTGTTCTACAGATGTTTTGTTCAACACAGAACAAAGAAAACCAGTTGCTGGGCACACATTCACAGACTGAAAGGTTTTAGTAAATGTGTCAGGGGTGTGATGTCATCTTTAAACAGTTGTAAAAAGCGCTATAGAAATACACTTGACTTTAAACCACAGACAGATGAAGTAAGTAATGACGATTATCTTGTTTCTGTGTTATGATAGTATCCTACTGAAATAGAGTAGAGGGGACAAATAGACAGACACACAGAACGGCCATGACTTTCCTTTTCTCCCCCTGACCTGGAAAAGCACCCTCTCTGATTTACAAATTAGGCTCTGGTTGTCATTTTGCCAAACTCCAAAGAACTCTTTAAGGCCTTCAGAAAAAAAATGGTTGCAGATGCCTAGGAGTTTGGCATGTGATTTGAAAAGATCTCTAAATTATCTAACTGTAAGGCAAATAATCTAATCTAAGTTTCAAAAAGATTTTAAATGACTGCCAATTTGTCCATGAATGATTGCCAAAATTCCCCATTGGACAAATGTGACTTGTATAGAAGGTGTGCCAGAAAAAAGCAGTTGCTCCTCAAAAAGAACACTAGAGTAAATCCATAGTTTGCCAACTTATATATAGGCAATGGCCAGGCTTTTAGTAAGAACATGCTCTAGATAGACAAATTAAAGATAAAGTTGCTTGGCCACAGCTTTTCAGAAGATTTCAACTGTGAAGCATGTGGTGGAAATGTTGTTTACATAGTCAAAGCTCAGACTTGAACCCCATATAAATGTTGTGGGAAAATTTGAAAAGGGCAGTACAATTTCACCAAGACAGGTTTAGTGACTGGTGGATAACTATGCAAAAACCTCACAAGAAGTTGTTTCTACTAAAGGGAGCAATACTAGCTTCTAAGGCCAAGTATGTACTTACTTTCTCCATAGACAAATGCTACATATACTGATATGTTTGTTGAATGAATAAACAAAATTATTGAAATGGCTTCTTTGACCAAACATATAACCTTTATCTGCATGCACTAAGTTGAAATGATTGCTTGTAAAGGTATGCTGAATCTCTATAATATGTACTTATTTTTTCACATGACTGTATGACTTGTATATATAACCAAGTCAATCACACTTCTGTGAAATCAAACTGTCCACTTAGGAAGCAACACTGATTGACAATCAGTTTCACATGCTGTTGTGCAAATGGAATAGACAACAGGTGGAAATTATAGGCAATTAGCAAGACCACAGACCACTTCTTAGTTCCTGTGCTTTCTGCCTGATGTTTTGGTCACTTTTGAATGCTGGTGACACTTTCACTTTCTAGTGGTAGCATGAGACGGAGTCTTCAACCCACACAAATGGCTCAGGTAGTGCAGCTCAACCAGGATGTCATATCAATGCAAGCTGTGGCAAAAAGGTTTGCTGTGTCTGTCAGCGTAGTGTCCAGAGCATTAAAGAGAGACAGGCCAGTACATCAGGAGACGTGGAGGAGTCCATAGGAGAGCATCAACCCAGCAGCAGGACCGCTACCTCCGCCTTTGTGCAAGGAGGAACAGGGGGAGCAGTGCCAGAGACCTGCAAAATGACCTCCAGCGTGCCACAAATGTGCATGTGTCTGCTCAAACGGTCAGAAACAGACTCCATGAGGGTGGTATGAGGGCCCGACGTCCACAGGTGGGGGTTGTGCTTACAGCCCATTTGCCAGAGAACACCAAGATTGGCAAATTCGCCACTGGTGCCCTGTGCTCTTCACAGATGAAAGCAGGTTCAATCTGAATGACAGACGGAGACGCCGTGGAGAACGTTCTGCTGCCTGCAACCTCCTCCAGCATGACCGGTTTGGCAGTGGGTCAGTAATGGTGTGGAGTGGCATTTCTTTGGGGGGCCGCACAGCCCTCCATGTGCTCACCAGGGGTAGCATGACTGCCATTAGGTACTGAGATGAGATCCTCAGACCCCTTGTGAGATCATATGCTGGTGCGGTTGGCCCTGGTTTCCTCCTAATGCAAACAATGCTAGACCTCATGTGACTGGAGTGTGTCAGCAGTTCCTGCAAGACGAAGGCATTGATGCTATGGACTGGTCTGTCCGTTTCCCAAACCTGAATCCAATTGAGCATATCTGGGACATCATGACTTGCTCCATCCACCAACGCCACATTGCACCATAGACTGTCCAGGAGTTGGCGGATGCTTTAGTCCAGGTGTGGGAGGAGATCCCTCAAGAGACCATCTGTCCCTTTATGTTTTGAGCAGTGTACATTGGAATATTAGGCCTCATTTGTAAATTCTAGGTCTTAGGCCTAGATTATAAACCAAAAAAAAGAATATGAAAAAAACCATTCCCCCTTTTTTCTTCACAACATGAGGTAAGGAAACAATGCAATTACACCAATTTGCATGTGTTAATGTGTTTAATTAGTGAATTGAAAAACCGTGAGGAAAAAAAATTCCTCTCCTCCACCAGCTTTTTCAATTTTTTTTGTAGTGAAGCACCTGAAAGAAAGTTTCTTTACTCTGCTCACTGACAAAGCCATGCCACAGAGACCTGATTCCTGAGACCGTTAATTGGCTTTTGAATATGTCAAGCTAATTAGTAATGCACAGTTGAAGCTTGATTAGTTTGAATGTGAAGTGTAACTTGCAATGCCAGGGGATTTTTTTGAGACCCCTCCACCACCACCACCCTTCCCTTATCAAGATATGAAGATAATTGCAATTAGGATCATTTACATGCGTAAATGAATTTGTCTGCTGCTTTTTTCTCCTCCCCCCATAAACCCAAGCAGTGAAAAATCATTGATAGCGAATCATCGCACAGGCACGTGTGTGGTGGATGTTAAGCTGCCAGCCTGGGTGTGACGATCAGAGTTAAAAAGAAAAGCATTCACCATTTAAGGTCTTTTAAACTGAAATGTTTATTGCTTGAAAAATGATATTCCTGTTGTCCAGTGCAGGAGCGCTCTCTGTGATCCAGCAATTGTGTTGGGCTTTAGCTCATAATATGTACACAGAGAGAAAGAAATGAGCTTAGTACTCCAAATACACCAAGACATTTAACTGACCCTCCCTTTGTGAATTTAAGAGTAAGCATTGTGCTCAAAATGCTGACAAAAGTCAAATAAGGAATTGAGATAGGCAAAGATATTTCTTTTCCTAATGTTTTGCATTAAGAAAATGTTCAGATGTGTTTTTCAGCTTAACAAAAAGACCACTCAAAACTTTATTAATGTAAGAAGTCACAGCTGGCTTTTACACCCTTGCCCAGCAAACACACACACATAATAAGGTACGCTTGGAAGTCATTTTTGCTCTGCAGAAACGCAAGGGAGAACTTTTTTTTCTAATCATAAAATTAAATTGGAAACAAACACCTTGTGATTGTGGGCCAAAGGTAGTAGTAAAAAAAGAAAGAAAGAAAGGAGGCTTTAATTAGCTAATTAAATAAACAAGATATGGGGGGAGGGTTAATGCCAAAAAGCAATTAGATAAAATGCCATACTGAGCCAACTTTTCAAACCTCAGCAAACGAACCATAATGAATGGGCAGAAATAAAGGGTGGATGAAAAGTTATTTGGGGTTCGAGATGAAAGAAAATGACTGGATTACATCGTTAGTTATTGGAGCACCACTAACAATGATGCAGGGGAGCTCTCTTTTGCAAGCGTCAGATTAAAGTCAAATTAGGAAGAGGGGGGTGGGGGGTTTGGGGGGGAACCAAGCCTGGAGCACATCACACTCTTAATTGCTTTCTGTAATGACTGAGGCTCAAGTGTTTGAATTCCATTCCTGAGGGTAATCGACCATGCCTTTCAAACCTGAGAGTTGGCCTTACCTTGCATTGGCTCCACACACACACACAGACCAGCTTCATAATAAAATCTCCCCAACATAGTACTAAAAATTAATTAATTACCTTTTTTTAGCATTTCATAAACTGCACTAAATTGAATTAAAGTATAAAACTCAGGATATATTAATTGAAGTAAAGCTGTCCACAACATTTAGAAAAGTATATTGTAACAATGTAACATCACAATAACATTAATTTTATTTCTCATCCCTACGTGATGTGTATAAACAAGCACACATGGCATTACAGATACCACAAGACCTATATTATGGTTATAGGTATTTTTAATAAGTACTTTTATTTTTACTATACAGATATCCTTATATCATTTTAAATGCACCCCTGTTTGAACATTAGAGGACAAGAACACAAAATGTAGCCATTAAAGCACATGACGGCACATAAAAGGGTATATATATGTATATATACACAGACATATGTTCTTTTCTTTGCTCCTAAAGCTGGCCAAAAAACAGGACAGAGCACAAACCACACAATGTGAAGTCTTTCGCTGAGGGAATGAGCAAAAGAGCTGAAGAAATGAGACAATGTTCTAAAATGGCCACAATGGAAAAGAAAGTACAGAGATGTTCACGGAGCTTCACTGTCCACAGAGTTGCAAGAACATCCACAGCAGCTTCAAAAATGTCTTAATATCAAATTGTAAAAATAGAATTAAAAGCATGGGGTCCTCCTTCTCATCTTGTGTAGTTAGGGTTTTTCAGCAGTCACTGTCCAGTTTGTAGCTAATGCCATCCCACTCAGGGCCACCAGATACAAACCTCAATCACTGTTAACAGCAAGTCCAGTCCTGTCCATCTTCACTCTTGCTCAGCTTACCCTGAAAATGTATGATGGATTCAGAAATCCAGTCACTTCAATCAGATGAAGAGTTCCTTTAAGGTAGTTTGATGCACAAAATAGAGGGGGCACTGGTGTCTTGAATATGAGTGGACATTTCACTATGTGAAGATAAAGAAGAAAGAGTGAGGAGAAGAAGGACAAGGCACAATGTGCTATGTGAAGTCCTTGGTCCCTCAGCACACCTACATGGAAAAAAAGAGCAGTTTACTGATTAAAAAGTTGAACATGCATTTCAATATCAAGTAAAATATGAAGTAAGGCAGAACTGAAAAACTGTTATAGGAATGTATTAGAACAACTGAAAATGATAAGATTTACGGGACTTGTTTTATACTATAGGCAACATAAGAACATAAGAATGGCTTGTTCTTAAGAAGTTGACATACGCTCTTTGAACTTTTTCATACTGATGATCATATTCAACTATAAGTGATTAGAATATTTTTAGCTGACAAATTTTGTATTGCCCTGGCCCTACTATTTAGAAACATCACTTATAATGTAATATTAAGTCAAGGAAAAACAACCCTATTTCAAAAAAAAAAAAAAAAAAAAAAAAAAAAAAAAAAAAAAAAAGTGGTAACAAAACCAATATTTAATTAAAAACTGAACAATGATAATGTATCAAATGTAGAAAAAGAGAAATCTTATTTTGAACTTGATGCCAGCAACATGTTTTGAGAAACTTGGGAGACAGGGCCAACAAAAGACTGAAAAGTAATGTAATGCTATAAAAAAAAAAAAAAAAACAAAAAAAAAAAACCACACATCACCCTGGTAGAACTTCTCACAACTAATTATGCTAACTGGCAACAAATCAAAATAGCATCCCTGAGAGGCAGAAACTCTCAGAAGTAAAGATGGGTAGGGGTGCACTTCTCTGTGAAAGATTGCACAGTGCAAGGTCTTTTGTCTTTTCAAAACAATCTCTGTACGCAAAGGACAAGACCGAAAATCAATACTGGATGGCTACAATCTTCAAGACCTAATATGGCACTCCATTTAAAACAGAGATGATTCTGTAGTGAAAATCAATGGTTGCCTGCAGCTTAGATTTGTTTCAAAACTACATCAACTTGTCTTTTCAGTCCCCAAATGTCTACAATGTTGTTTAAAAAGAGCTGTTGCAGCACATTGAAAAACATATCCCTGTCCAAACTTCTGATGCTGGCAACAAATTCAAAATAAGCATAGAATTTCTAAAATAAATAAATAAATAAATTCAATTTCCACTAACTATGCTTCATTTTCATTAAATGACTTTTTCCACTCTCACCAAGTGGCATGATCATGCTAAACGCTTTCCTAGAAGATAGATGCTACCTTTGCCAGTTACACAACAAACCTCTCACTTTTGTAGATGACAAGAGATAGCAAGACTAGTTTTAGATTACTCTGCAATTCTCTGTGTGTAAATCATCTCAAACTCTGACTTGTACATATGCTTTCATTACTTGTTAGCTACATTACACAAAATAAAGAAGCAAATTGTGGACACCGGACATGCCTTGGCTGTTCAGCTGGAATTGGGCTGATGGGAAAATTGTGTGGATTTGACTTTTAGCCAAATTATTACTTTTCTGTTTGTAGTTTGTGTCTGTCTAGTGGTTCCAATTGAAAAAGAGTATGAAGATCTAATCTTACCTTCTGGTCAGGCAGAAGGGTGCTGTTCTGCAAGGGGGTAAGGTGGCTGCTGAGCAGGGCTCCACCAGGCCGGTCATGCTCGCAAAAAATGGTGCCATTGACGTAGTGGAACCTGTCTCCAGGCATCAGACGGTTCCGACACGTAGCACATGTGAAACACTACAGAAAGGAAGCAAGAAAAAGGTTTGGCGTTGAGTCATGTGACTGAGTGAAGGTGCTGAACTTGGGTTTCTCAAACATTTAGCATAAAAAAATATTCACTATAAAAAGATTAAGCATTAAAACAACGATGTGGACTTTAGAGTGGCGATACAATGTGCCATCTTGAAGATGTTTTACTGACACATATCTCCACACTCTACAACAAATCCAAACCCCAAGACATGGAATCATTGAGCAAAGCGGGCACGACAGCTGTAACATGGGATGCATAGACATCCATTGACCCAGATTCTTATGTCACTATAACTTTACATTTGATCACCAAAGAGTGGCAGTTAGTGTCTAATGTGCTCCAAAAAAAGAGCTGTAAAGGTTAATTAATTCACAGTTAATTCATTATGAATCATTATAACTACTTTGCTTTAAAAGTACCAATCACACAATGAGGGGAAAAAAAGAAATATTGTTGAATTTCTACATACACTGTTACACACACATTTGGCCTACATGTTATAATGTGATAAAATCTAATTTTTCATACTACAAAATATGATTGTTTACACAACACTAACATTTTATATTATAATTTGAATATGTCTTCTATTTACAAACAAAGGTGGTGTCAGGTTTTTAGAAACAGAATCTTTTAATAAGTTACCACGGGACAAAAAAGGGCTTAAAAGCATAAAACCCACTATCTGTGTAATGTAAATTGGTGTAAACAACCTTTGTGTCATAATGGGCGAGTGACTCACCTTTAGATGGTAGACATTTCCCTGTGCCCTCATCACCATCTCACTGGCTGGAATCGACTGTCCACATGCACTGCAAGCCCCACTGTGACCAAACAGCCTGAGACAACAAAACAAAAGGTCACAATGTGTTCACATCGAATATCCAGTCCGAAGCTCCATAATGAGCTGATGAGGTCGCGGCTGAGACATTGCAGTCCTTGCAAGAATATAAACAAAAAATAGTGATTTGTAAAAAAAAGTTCTGTGCAACATATGCACTGAGGTTGGATATACACTATATGTAGTAAATGACTTCATCACAAACATCAAGTACAAAATGCCATGTTTAAGCTGCCAGCATGAGACTCGCTTTGGTATGTCACATTTCACTCTCTCAAGTGGCTCTCTCTCTCTCTCTCTCGCAGACAGAAAGGCTGCCTCTAAAATTGCATATTAGCACACTTAATAAAGAGAGTAAAAAAAAATAGTGCAATGCCATTAGAAATTGTAATGTATTTATAATATTGTATAAACTGTGGTCACAATAACCTTTTTTGAGCATATCGATATCGTTAGTACTTAAACACTGTCAAACTATGTTTAATTTTAAGGAGCATTTTTAGTCTTGATTAAGTGAACATAGATAGAGATAGATAGATACTTTATTGATCCCGAGGGAAATTCTCATACCGCACTGTGGTGTGAAAAACACTAGATAAAAATACTGTATTCATACTTTGATTTTTTCAGAAAAAAACATGACCCTGTTGGCTCTTTTTCCCTTGTTTCATCTTAATACATATGACATCGAATATCAGGGACATTTCTCAAAATGTCATGATAAGATATTTGCCATAATCGCCCACCCCTATTAGAAATGCATTAGCAAAGTAAGATATGATGTGTAGAAGTGTGTGGTTTGGGATGCAGCTGTAAAGAAGAAACTAAAACGCCTACATCACACATACACTCCCTACCCATGCATACCATGAAATGTAATATCCTAGCCTTAAGAAAACACACTGCTTTTGTACATATGCCGTCCTAGGTTAGACAGCTGAAGACACACCAAAATGTGGGAAGCCATGTTTTTTGCAACAACCAGAGTTGGTAATTTGAAGGACGCAGTAAAGGAGCCTTCCATGCTTCCATGGCAGGGTACCAATGGCCTCCAGTCCTTGACTGCAGCCTATCAGCTAATGTGGAGTGGCAGTATAATTGGTGGCAGTGGGTGGGGGGTGGCTAAAGGGAGCCTCTGATCCACCCTTGGCTCCTAATTAGGGTGCACTTGATTACCCTGCTGCCTGAGCTTGAGGTTGTTATGGGCAATTTTAGGAGAATGCTCAAATGAGTTCAAGCCCTGCTCTTGACGAGCTGGAAAAAAAAATTTATAGCACGCACAACCTTGCTCAACTTACTCACATAATCAACAGTAAAACACAATCACGCAAAACAGGCACAAAAAACATCTGTGATAATGTCCCAGTCATTCACTATCTTTCACATACGCACATTTGTAAGACTGGAATAAGTATCAGAAATAAACATTGTTTCTCTATAGTCATGCATTTTCATCACTGAACCTCATCTAATCTCATTTATAACTTTAGGACAGTCTTAAACTAAAACATGGGCTCAGTTGTGTGCCCTTGCAGTTTAACTTAGTCACATATATGGTTTATGGTTAACATGAAGCATTTCTGAAAGTCAAACCAAACTGGAGTCAGATTCTGATGGTCTGTAGAAACCTGATGGATGTTGCTGATGTTTCATAACCCAACGGTAGCTGTAGGCAAGTTAGTGGACTAGCCTCTTTGCTAACATTTTTTAAACTTTCAAGGCCAAAGCAGTAGCAACAAAAAAAGTGAGTTTTCATTCAAACAACTCTGCAAGTGTAACAAGCTAAATACACAGTGTGTGGCCAGTATGCTTGTGTACTGATAGCTTCACAGCATAATATAAAACCTCAATGGCTTTATTGTAAACAAAGTGAAATAACCATTAAGTGATTTTTTTACAAGCCATACCAAAATGTAGGACAATTTGAGAGAGAGTAAATCCAGTGAAGAGTGGCAGAGGTTTGTCTGCAGCAGGAATGGCAGTCAAGACTGGTGTTTTTGCTTGATGTTGGGTGGGGTGATGCTGTAATATTGGTTAATGTAATTACCAACTTTGTCAAATGTCAAACCCCAGAAGTTGGCAACTAGTCTCACTTTAATCCAAGAACTCAGAGAAACATGATTTTTCTCTTTGAAATGGTATGAAAATGTGTTGCAGTTCATATGACCTAAACAAGGATAAAGACATAAACAGGGTCCAAAAAAAGTCTATTTTGATTGTAGGTGATTGTATGTAAATATGTAGCATATTTTTTAGGATGGGCAGACACCAATGTTTTCACAACGCTTACATTTAAACTGATTTCTGAAACAGTGTGTAAAAATGTCACTAATTAACTGAAATACATAACTGGTCAAAAGTTTGAGTTTTTTTTTTTTTTTTTTTTTACATATGGCAGTTTACCATTTAAAGTATACCACTGTACATTACACTTTACCACTGTAATTCCACTGATTAAATTACCAGTAAAACCTGGAAAAACAGGATGTTCTAAAATGTTTGACCAGTAGTGTACACTTAGTCAAACAGCACTTGTAGAATGTAGTGATTGGGAACTTTGATTTGAAAGGGACTCAACCCCCGTCCACTCCAGCTCACTGACAGCAGCCACCTTCACACCTCTGGCTACTCCCCCACCCTCACTCACTGCTACTTATCTTGCTCTCACAGTGTGTGAACAAGATGTCAGACGGCTCTTTCAGAGGCAGAACATCAGGAAAGCAGCGGGCCCTGATGGCGTCTCACCGTCCTGCTTCAAAACCTGTGCTGAACAACTGGCTCCAATATTCACACACTCATTGGAGATGTGTGAAGTTCCCACCTGCTTTAAACGCTCCACCATCATCCCGGTTCCAAAGAAAAACTCCATCACAGGTCTGAATGACTACAGGCCTGTGGCTTTGACATCTGTCATTATAAAGACATTCGAACGGCTGATGCTGGTCCACCTGAAGAGCATTACAGGTCACCTGCTGGACCCACTGCATTTGCCTACCGGGCAAATAGGTCAGTGGATGATGCCATAAACATGGGCTTGCACTACATCCTGCACCACCTTGACAGCCCAGGAACTTACGCTAGGATCCTGTTTGTGGACTTCAGCTCAGCGTTCAACACCATCATTCCAGGAATCCTCTCAGAAAAACTTTCTCTGCTCTCTGTGCCCTCTGCCACCTGTCAGTGGATCACCAGCTTCCTGACGGGTAGGAAACAGCAGGTGAGGCTGGGGAAAGTTCCTTCTGGAGAGAGGTCTGTAAACATTGGTGCCCCACAAGGGTGTGTCTTGTCTCCATGGCTCTACTGTCTTTACAGCAACGATTGCAAATCCAAGGATCCTGCTGTCAAACTCCTGAAGTTTGCAGATGACACCACGGTCATCGAACTCATCCAAGATGGTGATGAATATCGTCAGGAGGTTGAACAGCTGGTGCTCTGGGGCAGAACAACTTGGAGCTCAACACGCTTAAGACTGTGGAGATGACCATGGACTTCAGGAGACAGCCCTCTAGTGACGACTGTGGAGTCTTTCAAGTTCCTGGGGACCACAATCTCCAATGACCTGAAGTGGGAAGCCAACAGCAACCTCATCCTCAAAAAATCTCAGCAGAGGATGCATTTCCTCCGACCGTTGAGGAAGTTTGGCTTGCCCCAGGAGCTGCTGTGCCATTTCTACACCGCAGTCATTGAATCTGTCCTGAGTGCGTCCATCACTGTCTGGTTTAAGGCTGCCACAAAACAAGACAGGGACAGACTGCAGCGCACAGTGAGGACAGCGGAAAGAATTATTGGTGTCCCCCTGCCCTCCCTACAAGAACTGTACACCACCAGAACCAGGAAGCGGGCAGGGAAGATCATATCTGACTCCTCGCACCCTGGTCACATCCTCTTTCAACTCCTCCCCTCAGGCAAACGCTACAGGTCCCAGCTCACCAAGACTGTCAGACACAGGGGCAGTTTCTTCCCTCAGGCCATCGCCCTCATGAACAGCTGAGAGTTCAGCTCACTTCACATCCACATGTAACTCTACTCCACTTGTGTTATATACTGTATAGTGACTGGACTGTCCACTGGACACTGCATAGCTCACTTTACAGCTCACTGTAAAGACTTACTCTGTATATTGTACGCATACTGTATATTACACTATTTATTTTATACGGTAGAAGAACATATAAAAATGTCTACAAGCTGCACTACAACCGCACCCACATGGCACATCGTACCAGATGTACTTGACCACACTAGGATAATGTATATTGTGCATCCTGTGTACAATAGACTATATCATACATTGTGTCAAATGCACCTTAAGTTTGTATAGTGTCTAATATGTTTCATATTGTACAGTTTGTTTATTAAATACTAGAGAAACACCATCGGCCAGAAACAAATTCCTTGTGTGTGCAAACACACTTGGCCAAATAAACTGATTCTGAGTGCATGTGGTGTGGTCTTGCCCACAGTGCTTTTGCACATTCAAGACATGGGGGACACAAAGACACTTCTCAGAGCACAAAGTTTCACACACATGTGGCAAAATGTCATGTTGCTATTGTGAAATTGCAAAAACACAATATATGAAGACATTAAATAAGCTAGATAGAGGGGAGCCAAAAAAGATACGCTTATTTTTTTCTACTAAGTTATGTTACATATGTTATATATGATATGTTTATGAAACATGCAATTGTCAGTCACAATGTTCACAATATATTCGGAAAAGCACAGAGAATTTATTATAGGAACTGTATCATATTGCCAAGCCCTAATATGTAACATACATATAATTAAACAAATAATTTACAGTAGTTAACCTAGTCATCAGTCTTCATTGTAAAAGCGAATGGCCTGCGTTTTAAACGGTTGCCATCTATTTTTCTTAGGTTTCTTTACTTAAGGCAGTTTAAACATTTGTCAAAATGTACCTCATCTACTAAAGTTTAGGTTATATGCTCCATTGTTAACAGATTATTCTTGCACATACTGCTAGAATGTTAATACTTTATTTTGGGGTACTCAAAGGTAACAGTATCAATGCCTTTTACACATTTTTTGGTTTTCACTTTCCACCAATGCCTCTACAAGTAAAAATCATTAATGTTGTGCAACATTAACACCACAATACCCAAAATATGATATGATAGTCCTGGTTTAGGCTTAACTATCACAGTATTGAATAGGTTAAAGACAATCTTTTGTTAATCTCTTAATAAAATTATGTACATGACTTATAGTCCTGACAAAAACAAAAACATCTGGAGACAGCACTGCTAGACTGGTCTACCACAGCTACTTTTCAATAAAGGATGCCTTTCTTCTACTTGCAGCCTTTTTGTGACTGACCACTTTAGCAGCCAACCCACACCAGGGTCTTCCTCTCTTTCACACTTCTTTCCTTCCTTGCTCTCTTTTCCCTCCCCCTCTGCTATCGCTGTCCTGGCACTGACTGACTTGCAGTAATGAATTTTTGATCTTAATCCAAACAGTAATTTAATAAGGGGAGGCAGAAAGCAGCACTGTTCGTCCTAATTAATGCTCCCTTCTTTTTATCGGACCTCAGGCTCCACGCTGCGCCATTTGGCAATGAGGCTCTGCCCTTTTGATTAGCTACAGTACATTATACATATTTAATAAACTGCAGATTGAATATACTTTACATCAAGCAAAAAAGTACCACACACAATGTGCATTATTGTTACCCTCAACTCATGTTGGGAGTTTAAAGACTGGTAAAGTTTTGTTTGGGACCACATATGTAATCTGTTGCCAAACTGATCTGATTCTGTTGACTACAGATGAATCTTAATGTTCACAGCGTTTAAATCCTTTAGTAACTTTAGTTGGTGCTTAGTTAAAGCCCAGTTTATTTGTTATTTTAAATCAGAACACAAACAAAATCAGTCAAAAACAGAAGCTTCAAAGCAGTTTCTGACCAATTTATAGTCGTTAATAAACAACTATTAAATAAGACTACACTTCAAGGGATCCATGCATTTACGCAATATTGTTGTTAAAAAGTAAAGTAAATTTTGCAATAGGATAAGGATCAAGCCATCCAGTCCAGCTAGACTAGGACTCCATAATAAAGGCTTTGTTTGTTTTTCATTAATAGCCTCATTTAAATCATAATGTCAGACTAATTATGACTAAGCATGTACATACATCTGACTTTCAGAAGTCAGTTCCACCCTGGCATTAGCTTTGGGGGCTTCGTGCTGTTTTTGCAAATTTCGGTTTGCAAGACTCTTTGCCCTCAAGAGTGAGTATGACCTGGCACTGGGACACCGGACATGGACTCCAAACCATCTGTGTCCCTCATGCCAAGCACTCTGAAACATGCTCTACAGTCTGCATTTGGCACTGACTGGACAGTGTGGGCACTGACGCCATGCGGTCATGGGCCAATGCACTGCCGCACACATCCAAACAAGCAAAGGTCAGCTTCAAAGCACCTCATAATCACAAACAAATCTAAATCTGGCATAGTATACACAAAGACAAAGCCAAATTCATTCAGAGCTGTTCTGCCTCTAGACTGACTTATATGCAAGCTAAAGCCATTGAACTGCAAAACTTAAAAGGATTTTTGACTGCGCAAAGAAAGTTATATTTTTTAATTAATTGGTTGTTTTCAACTGGTTAAGTGGAATATCAGTAGCATACAATGTTGCGGAATACATAATACTTATTTGCTTATTAAGACGCTTATTACTCATCACGTTAATAAAGGCTGCAATATGCAAACATAACCTTCAATTAATTTTTTTTAATATATATGTAAAAATAAAAGCATATATGTACCAGTATTTAAAAATCCTAATTATTAATGATAATTATATTTGGATTTTTTTAAGTGTTCTAATAAGAACACATTATTTTATTCTAAACATTGGAAATTACATATTAACAATAAATTAATGATCACAAATATAAATAAGAAAATTGCCCACATAATGATATGCCTTTATAATGATCATACAGGGCTGTTATTGTTCAGTTACGTCTGGAGCAGAGAATCCTGCTATAGAGCACTGAAGCTGCTCCAACATGGCTCATTAGCAGCAAGCTGCTTGTTATACAAAAAAACTTAAATAAATAAGGCTAAGTTCATTATGCATTCATACCTTTTACTTTATATAGATTTCTCAATGCAGGGTGAGACGAGTTTTTGACAAAAGGCTCTCAATCTTCGTCTTCTTGTACTGTGCTGTGGCTATGTTCAGGGCAATTGTTTACAGCTTGCTTTAAGGCCTTATCACATGATCAGAGTGTTTAGAGAAACAGTGCAAGTAGGTGCTCTGAATCTCAAATGAGAATCCCTTTTGAAACTTGTTTGACTAAATTGAAGAAACAGTATTTTAAAGTGTCCACAATAACATAACAGTAAGTTTTTTAATACTGCAGTAAAAACTACTGAATACACAATTATGAGCATTCCATCCTACCTCATTAATTCCGGATGGGTTTCTGTGGTTTCTTTAAAGAAATCGATTAATTATTTGATCAAGAAACAAATAATTGATCTAACATAATGCAGGTCTATATTTTGTCATTAGCGGTAACTTTGAAACTGGTCAGAGTTGCAGTGCTTCGTACATTTCATACAGTCCTCATGTCATTTACCATGCTTTTATCTAAACAGGCCTTGAGTCTTGGCAAAGGTCTTGAAAGGCAGTCCTTGTGGGACAGAAACACATGAAAGGCATGTGGGAGTCCTTGAAGGATATGGCTGCTCCCAGTCCCATGTCACACACACACACACCCACACAGTTCCTGTCATGACTGAGGTATTTTATGCTCTCGTCCTGGCTACTGTATACTCACACAGCTTGCTTCCTAACAGCCAAATTAGCTACAGATGGCTTTAGAAATGTTACACACCTCAGAATGCAATAGTAGCGATATCCAGATTGGCCATCTTTGCAGGACTGCAAAGATAACTGCAGCTGACTTTGGAAACAATCCGGTTAAAGAGTAAATTAAATTTATGAAATGAACAGTACCAAATTAGAAAAGTTAACAAGTGAGGTCAACCTCTTATATACTAAAAATAAGGCATATTAGTCTGAAAAGGGGCATTAATTATGAAAGTATCTTAGTTGATAGTAAAAATAATGAGTGATTTGAATCTTACAGTACTGTATA
Source organism: Arnoldichthys spilopterus (assembly GCA_037974385.1). Classification (NCBI taxonomy): domain Eukaryota; kingdom Metazoa; phylum Chordata; class Actinopteri; order Characiformes; family Lepidarchidae; genus Arnoldichthys; species Arnoldichthys spilopterus. The sequence continues at coordinate 17,686 of JBBPDA010092464.1, forward strand.
CATTATAAACACTGTGATAACTTGTTGAAGGAAGAATGTAATATCATGGTACATTTCTGTGCTTGTTCTGGGAAAGTACCTTCCCTGAAGGAGTAATACAGTGTTCTAAAAACTATAATCGTCCTTAGAACCTGCAGTGTGGATGTACAATAAAATGGGTAATTTCTCCAACAGTTCTACAGGGTTGTTTCACCTGGACACAAACTGTATTCATAGGATATTCCCAATAATTTCCCCTGATCAAAGATGGCATCTCTTTAGCCCATATAACTAGCCATTAACCTACTGAACTCAAAGGACCTCCTGGTGGAATCAAACTCATAGTATTTTCAGATATTTGTAGTTGCATTCTCAGAGTAATCCATAGTAGTTACAGAATTTTTAACCTTAATCAAAAGGTGTAAGATCACAAGAATTTATAAAAGTTGACTTTAAAGGACTAAACACATCATTGCCCCATACCTGATGTAGTCATTCCTGCAGAGGATCATACCCCCTTTACTGTAGCAGGTGGTGCCGATTTCACCCAGCTGGGCCTGGCAGCATGAGCATTTCAGGCAGCGTGTGTGCCAGTAGCGTTCCATGGAGAAGAGCAAGAATCGGTCTGAAATGCGCACACCACAGCCAGCACACGAGCGCCCAGCCACACCACTGCTTCCCGTTACGGCCACAGCAGACGACTCAACACGGCTGTTCACCATTGCAACCCTGCAAAAGTGAGAAGGAACATGTAAAACAGAAAAAATAAACAAAAAGTAGACAGAACATGTGATTCTGCTAAGAAGCACATCAAAATACATGTCTAGCACAACCATTAAAAGGAGTAGTCTGGAGAAAAATAAACTTGCTCAATCAAAATATGTTTGGTCCCTGGAGTTTACTTCTTTAGGTTTGCATGGAAGCTACAAGGCAAGTAATGGAAGCTACCCGTTAGCATCCAAGAGTATATTGCATAGATCTTGAGTGTTTTTGCCCATATTTATAGATACTTTGTACCCAAAACACTTACTATTTACATGGACTACATTATTATGAACAATAACTGAAAAACAGAGTTACACAGACCTCTGATGACAAATACATTGTATTGTGAAATATTCTAAATTGAGTGTAGAGGACAGAAAAGCAGAAGGGTTCATCTGCTTAGTTTGGCTTGCTTCGGTCATTATGCTGACTATTCCTATAGTAAGATACTGTCATAAGCTATGCTCATTATTAGGGCATAAAATATATATAATTATTATATTAACTAAAATGTGGAAAAGTATAGAGTTGTTTAATATTAATCAAGAAATCCAGTCGAAAAAACCAATACAAAAGGTTGTAATAACAGTCCATTGTAAATCAAGCTTGTAGTTAGGCAGTAGGGCATGCAGATAACCAAAGAATAAGTACAAAGTGCGTGTTTAATTTATTAAGAAAGACTCTGTAAGCTTACCTGGCTCAAAAAATGCAGTCATTTCAGGAAAGCACAAATAAAATTCTTTTCCTAAGGGTAACTCATAACTAAACTATCAATGGACAAAAACATGACAATACTAGCTTTAAGCCCACAATAAATATCCATTAATCATGATTTAAGGTGTCTGCTACACAATAACCTCCAAAAAGATTACAGCAAAGTGAAATTAAATACACAGCCTTAGAGCTACATGGTCCTTCCTTAGAGTCTTAGATGTGTCCAGCAAGCCTGGCATATCTGTCTTGATGGTTATAGTTTTGTATCTGAAGCTCATTTGCAGGGCCTTCCATCCCAAATGGGAGAGGAGTCCTAGGCCAGCTTAAGGCGGTACAGCTTGTGATTGGCAATCAACCGCTGTGTCTTAAAGTTTGGGTGCTAATTTTGGGAGCAGGTTTGTACTCTGGAGTTTGGGCCTACAAACCTTAGGAGCTAAATTATATAATATGTAGTAGCTGTTAATCATTTCTGCAGTCAAAGCTGTCCACATCCATCAGCTTTCAAGGAACAAAGAAATCCCAGCAACCACAAACTTCCAGGACTTATAGATCATATAAGAGGCCATCAAGAGTTAAGGTTTTGTAGAATCTTGTGTGAATCAGGGTGGAGTCATACAGCCTATAAATAATATTTTAAAGCTATTTTGTGGGATAAAAATATTGAGATAAAATGTGTCTCTCTAAAGCATTACAAAAGCTTGAGTTAATGCTTTGATGCATACAATCAGAGCAGTCTAATGATGCTAGAAGAACAACCTATGTCTACATTATAACATTACTTTTTATATTCATTAGTGGTTTCTATTGGAACAATTTTAAACTTGTATGCAAAAAGAAGGTATCACGTAAGTTTAAAAAAAAGTTTTTATTCAACCAGAATTGTCCACCAGCAGCTTTAAAAAATGTACATGGTAATTTGAACTCAATGTTCGTGAACTCATATACAACATCAAACATGGAACAAGATAGCATCCAGACCTACTGTGAATGATACATTTTACTGCATACCAATAAAAATGACTCCAGGTTTTCCTAGATGGTATACCAGGATTAGCACTATTGGGTTCAGTTAACTGAGCTTTAAATGGGTAGTTGGTTGTGTGTCATAGCTAAAGAGTATAGGCTTTAGACACTTAGATTTTCACAATATAGTTCTGGAGACCAAAGAGGTCCTTGCATTTCCTATGGGTGTAAACCAGAAGTTTCAACACAATTCAAGCTGATCCGATTACTTAAGTTTATCATTTTTGATGCCTTAACATTTGCAGCAATTTCAATCGGTTCCATGTAATTTGGTTTGATACTGGTGTCTGCAGTCAGTATATGATGAAATTTCACACGTTACATGAACTTGCACATATAATTAAATTAGAATTTGAGCATTTTATTACTAACAGTCAAATAGAGAAGTGTAGTCATAAGCAAAAGCAACTTCTCTGTAAAAAAAAAAACCATTTGCCCAATAGAATGAAGTCAAATAAATTTTGAAATGAACACCCACATCCTTTTGTCAACACATTGGATTGTGTTTTTTGGCGGAAGCATTGATACAGATAGATTCATTGTTCAACCATCATCATTTCCTGCAATAAAGTGAACAGGCCTGACATACTTTAGTGAAAGTGACTTATTTGTCATTGTGAATATAATCACACGAAGTACCCCACAACGAAATGTAACCTCTGCATTTAACCCATTACATGTGCACATGTGGAGCAGAGGGCAGCGAAGAACAGTGCCTGAGGAACAGTGTAGCAGGACAGTACCTTGCTCAAGGGTACCTCAGTGGTACCCATGTCGGGATTTAAAACTGCAACCTTCTTTTCACGAGGGCAAGGTCCTAACCACTAGGCCACCTCTGCTCAAAGTTGTCACTGTGTTTCCTTAGCTGGGTTAAAAAAAGAAAGCTAGATCCTAAAGGGCTGAAGTTGGGCTGTTCTCGACAAGAAGCAAAAACATGAACCAGAAAACCAGAGGAAGGGAGCCAGGATCTACGTCTATCTGAGGTCCTTTCACATGTTATTTCCTCTTCCTGTTCTCCTGAAGGAAAGGTCAGCCAGGAGCAGACGGGAGATACCGGAGTCAGGTCAAAGGTCATGACTGAGCCACATTGATTGGAGGGGTCAAGCAAGGGTCAGCAGGATGACGGAAGGCAGCAGGAAAGCTGTATGCACCCTACTCCAGAGGACGAATACTTCTTTCAAGTTATATTTCTCACTTCAGGCTCATGCTAGACTCAATGCAATGTGCCAGCTGGTCACACGCTTTCCCACGATCACAGCAGATGAAAACCTTTCAGTATATCCACCAACAACGCATGCAACATCAAAAGAACAAGGGTCTCAAAACCCATATGAAACTTTTCTTTAATAAATAGAAACCACACAAATCTCTTTCACTCATGTTATTCTTTGTTTGTTTTGTGTTTCAAGAATGAAACTAAATGCCTTACCCAGAAACATTAGCACCGTTTCCCTCCATTTTCAAACAAGTGTGAGATTTAGAAGAAATCTGGGGAAAACAGAACAGAAGAGCGATCTTTTTGCCCTCTTAAGCTCTCCTTCTATCTGCAGGCAGTCTTTGCTAACAAGTGAAACATTTAGCTTCTTACTTTCCACAGTTAACAGCCAAACAGGCCAGTTTATCACTATGCAGTAAGACTAAGTACGTGCTTCCTCTGCAAATAGTGCAACGCATTCTAAATATCCTAAACCTGACGTGAAGCTACACGCCTGTACCGGTTAGAAAACTAGTAAGCTGTTCATTTCAACCATTTCTGACACCCTTGAATCCAAGGCTCACAATTGCTGTACACCACATGAGAGGGCTTTTTTTCCATACACAAAAACCTCAAATCTACAACACAGCTAACCTTGCAGGGTCATATTTTAAATTCAAAGATAAAGTTTATACTGTGAAAAACAGCTATAAACTCAATTCTGTTTAAAGAATTTATATTGAACAGACCCTATAAATGGCATTTTCTAAGAAGCAAAAGTTCTTGCATAGAATCTTTAAATATATTCACGGCATAAACAGAATTTGCTTTACCCTTTCGCCACAGATGCCAACAGCAGCAACTGCATTGCCATTTGTGAGCACACCTGCATGCACTACAGAAAAGCAGGTTGCCAAATAACTTTGCCGCAGCTAATTTCATGAAAATGCAAATCCCCTTCTTTTTAATCATCCTCTACTGGAGACCTGAGAGTGAGAGACAATGCTAGTGAATAGGACCCTGGGGGAATATCACATGCTGTCGACTAGGCTGGGCTATTTCAATACAGAACAATTATATTATCCCTCTGAGAACTTAGGTAAGCTAATCCCCCTCTGAAAACGCTTGGCAACAACCTTTTTTGGGCTACAGGGCTCAATGTGGTGTCTTATCACCCTCTTGCAGAACTTTGTGTGGCTTCCTATCTTAGGCATACGGGCGCTTGCGACCAATTGCTGACACGAAAAAAAAAATAAATCAAAAACAGTGTGGCACGCAAAAACCATGGCGCTTAAGAAAGTGATGATGACTTGGATTAGCAGACAAAAGTATTTAAAAGTCAGGGTAAACTTGGATACGGTCATACATTTAAGCAATTGCATTAATTTTAGCAAGGCTTCAGAAGCTGTACTAAACACCTGTGCACAAAAAAGATCTGGACAGCTGGTTGGCTTCATGGCATCCATATTCAAAGGAGGGCTGTAATCATTTGTGTTTACTCCATGCCCTTATGTATGCAAAATCCTTATGGGTGTTTCTGAACATCAGATGAAACTTCCCAAAATCAGCCCTTAGATGCATAACATTTAAAATTATGATTTTTGCTTTAAAAGTTATGTACGTCTTCAAACAGCAGACAATTTTAGGTTACTCTGCCCATCCTTATCCTTTTTTAAGCAAATTCAAGTTTTTTTTCCCACAAATTTCTGAATGCCAGTCATTAACATGTAAACAAAGTCATTGAGAATGACCTGTCATAAAATGTGTCAGACAAACTTGCAGAGTCAGAATTGTTCAAAGCAGTGGTAATAGGAGCCAGACGTCTGACGCAAATCTCTAAAAGCTACACAGGAAGTGAACACATGACGATAATGCATGAACTAATTACAAATACAATGACTCAGACAGTGTTTAATGAAAGTTAAGGATTTGTTATGAAATATTTTAATCTATTCAGGGCGGTGAACGTCCCGCAGGGAGCCGTAGAGAAAAAGTTTTAAAATATATATAGCTCTATTTATACTTACCAACATTACATACGATAACATACAAGTTCAGAAGCTCTGTACGTTTACGTGTTATTTGGTAGTCAATAAAATGACTATTTCCGACAATTAACATCCCGTCCTCTGGTTCCCATCACCACCATTGTAAAGGAAACAGTCTTTACATTTGTCTACCATGGTCCGTTTCACATCAAAGCACTGTAATCACTGTTTACAGCTCAACAGCTAAATTACACAACATTTCATTTAGAAATGTCAGTAAAAGTCCCATTTACAACATAAAGGCATCGCGAAAGCAGTCGCTGAAATCCTAAGAGTCTAATTTAAACAGCGTGCGCGCAGCCAAACTTTGTCTCTCCAGTTAGTCGATGCCAGTTTTGGCGTAAATTACAAAGCACCAGCCGACTAACGCGCTAACTGATGAAATAATCAGGGGCTAATGAACAGAAAAACAAAGCCTGTCGGCGAGCCGCTCACCAAGATAAATTGACAAAATGACTTCGGTCAGTGCCCCGCTAATGGAGCTCGGAAGTTTGACCAATAGCATCAGAAACCTTCCGTCTGGCGGTCGACTCGTTAACCTTTTACCTACCGGCGTGAGTGCGCTGTTCGACATGTGCTACAACAAGACAAACTACACCTCGCACTTTATAAGGTCTTGTTCTGAACTGCCATTAACCTCCCGCTGCAGCGAACAAACGCACGTACAAACACCCCCTATCCCTGTGTATGAGCAAGAATGAGTGGCGCGTAATTAAAATAAATTAGCCTGCCCGCTCCGTGCAAGCTCACTATAAATAGCAGCAAGGCCAGCGTGGAATGACCAGACCCTGCTGGCACCAAAGCGGTTTAGTAATATATCCTTCCCTTTTAATAATGCGCTCCGGGGCCATAACTGCACGCTTCACCGTTTCATTAAAACGTCTCGCCCGCGCCTGCAAAACATCCGAAGTGGGTCAAGTTGCAAAAGCACGAAAGACAAGTTAGATGTAGTTGTTGGGAGGAGGGGAAAAAGGTAAGGTTAGAAAAGAAAAGCGACAGTTTTTTTATGGCAACGTGTGTGACCAGCAGGCACTCGTACACGGGTCTAGATGCACGCATTTAGAAAAAAAGCTGCAGATCGAAAAGAAATTACACACATTTGAAAAATGCAGATGGTGTGTGGTGTGGCTGCTTTGTGCTTTTGATGCACTCACCGTTGTATTCTCGTACCACGGATGCTAGGTGAGATGTTAGCCTGGACTTGAAAACGAACACTCAAGAGCAGAAACAAGGCTCCTTTTCTAACAAATCTGTGCAGCAGAGGACTTGCAGTTACTAATGTTGATAATCCCAGTTGTAAAGATGATCAGGGCGACTTCAGAAGCGTCAGACCAACTGTCCCTGTTTGGCGGCGTGCTCGACAACAGCCGACAAACTCATGACTTCGTCTTGTTTCCGCACTGGTCTTCTTACACGTCGTTTCCAACGCCAATATCTCGGCTAACAGCGTCGTTTGGTACCTTTATGTTAAGTGGAAACTTGCCGTTTTTGTTCTTCCCTCTTTACTTCGCGCTTAAATCACACGGCAAACGAGAGAGAGACCAAGTTTTCAACACCACGCCCATCGTGACATCAGACGGGCAGCGCCAATGATACACGAGGGGGCGTGGTACATGACAGCATGATGGATGTGTGTTGGAGAAACTGCTGCCTGTTGGAGACCCATCTCAATGGTCCTTAATCGCGTTAGGAAGACAATTTAATAACTTTCCCTTTCCCTGCGCGTCAGAGCGGACTGGCCAACTGTCTCTGCTCCTCATTCGTCGCAGCTTTTACCCAGGTATTATTGGGACAGTCAGCGATCTGCATTTCTTTCCGTAATAGTTTAACAGATGCAAAATGAAGAGAGCCTTGTGTGTTTTTAAGTACGGCTGTAAACTGAAATCTGCACTGCTCGTCGCGGAGCTCCATCAGCATGGTGAACATCTGGCCTGGATGGCAAAGCCATTACAGAGAGAGAGAGCAGTAAAGCATCGTTTTAACTTACGCGAACCTGTCACATTTGCCTTGATTTACAGTAATGGCCTGACGAAGGAAAAAGGCCTGTTACTTTTAGATGTAGCCCCACTGTCACCATTGCTCGCCACTAGCACTTAGTTCTGACCCTTGTCTTAAACAGCAGCTCCACCGATTTTTCAAAATCTCTCCATAATTAAGTTATAATGCAAACATAATAATTCAGAGAAGTGTATTGTGAAATGCGCCATTCTAAAGGATTTACCGAGTCAGGATTGTTCACAATAACGGCAATATCGTAGCCTGACAGCCAAAGCATTAAAAAGGAAAGGTTGGCAAAAAAATACAAAATTTCCACTTACCCCATTTGTAGTTGATTAGCCAATAGACATTTGGTGTAAAAAAATATGCTTTTTAAGTTTAGAACTGCAGCTGCAGGGTTACATTAGAACTCAATAATCATCCGAATAGACCAAATCAAAACTTCCCAAACTGCATCCACCTTTTCCTTAAGATGGCACAGACTTGTCATTGTGGTTTAGGACACTTTATGACTGCTTCGTGAGTACCATCCCCAGTGTTGCCCATAAAGAAAATATAACTCATAGCAAGTCATTCTGTGTCCTAAAACACATAGGCTATTCTATTCATAATGGAATAAATGAATGAGGATGAGTGGATTAAGAGAAGCTGCGTTGATTTTTTAAAGCTATTTTACTGACAACTGCATTCTAGTGTTTGTTAATAAAATTACTCTGGCAGGTGCAGTTCTTAACAGAAAAGGCAGACCTGTCCTAATTGATGAACTACAACTAGGGTAAACTGAGTATGATTCTTTAGTGAACTACACACACACACATGTCTATATATATATAGACACAGTATATTTCTCAAAACTGCACTATATTTTTAATTTATGTAGTCGTTCCTAAGATTTTGTAAGCTCATATGGTAGTTAATACAAAGCTAAATGGTCTAGATTGACCTCTAGTGGTCGGGTTGAAGAAGGGCATGAGAAAGCATAAAGCTGTGTGGATCGGTGTTCTCTCTCCATAAAGGCTGGATTGGCTGACTGCTTGTGAGTACGAACTATTAGCCAATCGTGGCACAAGAGGCGGAGTGTGTCTACTTATACCACACATGTCAGATATGATCATAGTTTAAATAATAATTATTATGATAATCATTCAGCATTTTAAAGAAACCCTGAAATTATCCTTTCTGCCAGTGCTACACGGGAATACACTGTCAACTCGCAATAACAGAATAGTCCATTTCGTTGCTTTATTGTTTAACTGACTGACGAAACTTTCTACTAGACACCTATTTACTTAGATGAAGTGTTCTTCCTCATTGACGGTGTGTGGCACACCACATTTGGCAGTTAACCTCAGTTGCCCTCACAAATCCTTCATAAGACAGATCAGCGCAGCCATGCCAAATTTACATTTTGATCAGCATGCTGATTTCCAATGCGCCACCAGCAGAGAGAACAGGGTTTCCCTCTGGTGGGACAATGGTGTTAGTTTCAAAGGGAGGAAAGGGATGAAAAGTGTTGTGTGATTATGTTCAAATCAAGGCTCTGCATACAAAGGCTTCAAAAAGACCCATCCCCCAGATAGACAGACGGACACACACACACGCACACACACAGACACACACACACACACACAGACACACACACACACACACACAAGCATGCACACAGCCTCAGGGTTTATCCGAATAGAGCTGCTCTATGATGAGATGATGAGGAGCCCCCTACTATCTCTATCAAACATGCCTTCATCCATACACACATGCACACGTCTTCTTTTCCCTCCTTCACCCAGCTCCCCAGGGCCCTATTGTCTCACAGTCGTTCATTGCATAAGAGAGAGAGGAAATGGACAGAAAAGGGGACATGAAAGTGGGACAGTGATCAGCAGAGAGAGAATGGGAAAGAAACGGGGGGGGGGGTGTAAAAAAAAGTTTTTTTTACACGGGGGGAGGTGGGGTTGCTGCAGTCCTAAAATATTAGTTGCCAATGGAGGGCGCTAATGTTAAAAAACAGGTTCACCCGAATCCACTGCCAACAGCAAAAACATTAGGTTTTCCACTAATAACAATTTACTGTACCTGGGCTTGTTACTTAAGAATTTTAAGACAGTTCTAGAATAGTAGCCAGTATGAAGTGACGTGGAAATATGCAGTGATAAATATCAGTCAAAACTATTTTCTACACACCTTATAATGTTTTCCATAATGCAATAAAAACAAAAATCTGTGATATGTTAATTCACATGAACCTTGATTTAACTGAAAAAAAGTACAAAAAAAGATTTTCAGTAGTTTTACTGACCACCTTAATTGTATTTTGCAAATATACACTAGTTTAAATTTGATGGCTGCAACACACTCAACAAAAGTTGGGACAGAGTTCAAATTACTTTGAAAAGTGCACAATACTCAGATAACAGTGGTTTGAAAGACACCACTTTAAACAGGCTAACTGGAAGCAGGTGAGGTATCATGACTGACTATGAAAGTATCAAATACTACTTTTATACCCAATCGTGGCTCACCCCTTTGTGGCAAAATGTGTGATAATATGTCCATGCTTATTTCAACAATACAAATGCCAGACCACATTCTGCATGGGCTACAATGGTGTGGCTCATTAGACACAGACTGCATGTTCTTGACTGCTGCCGAAATGATTAAAAGTGTAATCAAAAGAAAAGATGATGGAGCACAATGGTAAACATGCCTCTGTCCCAACTTTTGTTGAGTATGCTGCAGCCATCAAACTTGTAGTGTAGATTTGTAGGTAGCCTAATGAAGTGGCTGAACTGTCCAGGGCCAGATATTGTATCTCTGTTTTTGACAGAAATGAACATAATTTGTTGTGTCAAAGTTTCATGATGAAGGGACCTCCAGATTACACAATTTCTTGTTCTTTTGTCACATTCATGCTGAAAATCTCAACTTGATGCAAGACAGACAAACAGACAGAGAGAGAGAGAGAGAGAGAGAGAGAGAAAGAGGAAGAGAGGAAGAAGAGAAGCAGTGTAAGAGTAAAAAAGAGAATTTGAAAGTGAGGGTGAGAAGGAAAGAGAGAATAAGAGAAAAGGGGAGAGAGGGGAGAGACAAAAGAAGTGATTTATCTGAAACTGTCAACTTTAAGATAAAAGAGAATGTATACAGCAAATTAAAAAGTAGAAAGAAAAAACAAGAAGAGAGAAAGAGGCTGTGTGTGTGTCCTTTCCAATCCTTTCCAGTCCACAGTTGTACTTCCACTCTGGTGTGTGAAGCGATTAGTTGTGAGTTTTAGCTAAATATTGTAATATTCCAGCACTCTCATCCCTCTGCCAGGAATTACCTCAATCTGTTTGCCCTTACTTCTGACACTCGAAGTAATACTAGGCTGGTAGACTGAACGCTAACACATAGTCTGACTAATATCTTATTCTTTTGAAGAGTATTCACATACTTAACCTAGTCAATGATGGTTACTTCCATTACTTTGCTGCAGTGCAAACTAAAGAGACAAAACTACTTTGTGAGGTGAGGGGAAAATGTTTAAAATGGACTTATGGCTACATCATTACCAAATATGGTAAAGCTAGACATTTGGAATCACAACCACATAATGTTGAATTACAGCTGAGGTTAAGGACAGGAGGTGAAATGGTCAAGTGTAAGTGTATCTGTGCCAAACCCAACTGTGTAAGGGCTGTAATAGTATGGGGTGGACTTTGAAGGGCATTGGTATTTGAGAGGCTGCTGCTATGTTTGCTGTGCAGCACAGGCCTCCAACAGTGCGTGCAAAGCCACAGGCACATGAACCCAAGACTTCACCCAAAATCTCTCACTCTTTACTCAAGCAGCCAAAATGGAGTCCTTAGTCATTGCTGCCAGAAAATACCTCAGTACCATCACAAAGTGACTAAGGAAAGGTCTGGAAAATGTTTTCTCCTGTCTGCACTGAACTAAAAAGCCTAATGATCCATGACCAAAGTTCACCAAGCTGAAACAACCCCTTTTTCTTATCCTATGATGTGTCAACTCTCTGACACAATTGAATTAAATCCTTTTAGAATATCTTGTGATAAGAAATGGCTTTCACAATGTAGCGCATACATTATGGTAAGATTGATGTTATGACCAGAGGTGTTGTGTTTCCCCAGTCTGCCCCAATCAACGTTTGAAAGTCTGGAAAGTAATATAAATTATATATAATATAATATAAATATATAGTAATACAAAATACTATATTTACCTTGTAGTGCTTCTGCAATCATAATTGAACCATCCTAGTTTTACCTCAGCAAAAGCATTGATTTTGGCCTCTGTGTTGGTCAAACATCTGACCAAAGTGCTAGCAGAAATGATAGTGCTACTTTTGATTAGTACCTCATCCAACTGCTTTGACTGTGAAATCTTGTGAAAAACCATAGAAACATTAGCCATAGGTGCTTTATCTGACAGTGTAGTAACTGTCCAACATCTCCTTCTCATCAGACTTTTCTTAAATTGTCTTTTTTTAGTGTCCCTAGAATACAATCACTTTAAGAGCACTAAGATGTCAAAAGTACTGTGGTATAAAAAAATAAAAATACAAACACTTTATAAGGTTTAAAATTTTCAGGGTGTGGCCAACAGAAGGGCCCCGTGACCTCCAGTAGGGTGACCAGATTTTCAGTAAAAAAGAGGACACTTGCTAGCCGCCCAGAGGGAGGGTTGCGAGGTGGTTGTGAGATGGATACTGAAAACAGTAATGGGTACTAGGCTATAGTATAATAATTAACTTTATTAAAATACAGAACAACAAAAAACAAAAACACCAATACCACAAGGACGCCGGGCGGCTGTGAACAGGGAAGCTTGAGGTGCTGCAGGCGGTGACTGGTGCAACTGAGGTGGAGATGGACTAAAACTGGCAGGAAGAGTGAGCGTGACTTACCAATGGCGGTCGTTCCCTTTTCTGAAATGATCACTTCGCTCCTACCCCTACTCGCCTTTGCTCGGTTTGTGCAGTAAGGCTGTAAGAAAGAGGACTAAGGGGAAGGGTGATGTAACTCCTTTGGGAAACGCCCCATGGAAATGCAACATGAATCCAATGTAAGAATGTTTGTGGCTGAAAGTTTTACAAAGAGGACATCTGGGCACTCTACCTCCAGACCTGCTAGAAAGTGACCCACAAGAGAGTCCTTAGACTTCAGTTATACTCACACTTACTTCGTGCACCCCAAACAACACAGAAAACCAGACCGTAAACATGGAAGTAGCATGAAATCTTTATGAATCATTTTAAAAAGGGGCTCAGGAATCTGGTGAGATTGCTCCGCCAAGGTGAGCATGCTAGTCTCACTGAGGGCTATCAACTCCTCCACCATCTAAAACTGGGCTGCTTGTTATCTGGGGAGGAAAGGATGGCCGCTCGAGTTGGATAGGGCCTGGAGCAGAATTGAGGCAATGGGGGAAGCCTCTCAGAAGGGGGAAAGATTTTGGGGGGAGGTAAAGTGTTTGAAGCTGGCTTAAGTGAGCAGCTCCAAGGAAGACTTAAGACCTTTTTCGGAGACCGCTGGTGGAACTTTGTTATTCACTAAAAGAGGAAGGCACAGGAAGAAGGACTGTAGTGGACAGGAGACCAAAGTATCTGCCAGTGAGCAGCCAAAGCCAACCCTGCAGCCAAGCAAGTCAGCAGAACCAGCCCTACAGGCCAGGGAGCAGGTTGACAAGCCCGGCAAGTCCAGAGAGCAGGCTGACTAGTCCAGTGAGCCCAGGAAGCAGGACAATCCGCACAGCAAACTGTCAGAGCACTTCATCTTGAAAAGCAGAATTAAGCTCTTTTCCATCAACCCCGGGAAAGTAGCTCTTGCACACTGTTTGCTGCTCAGGGGAGCAGTCAGCCATTAGCGCCACCTGCTGCTCAGGAGAGCAGCTCTTTCACATTATTTGCTGCTCAAGGTAGCAGCGTGTCATCTGAACCATCAGCTGCTAAGGAGAGTAGCTTGACAGTGCCACTTGCTGCTCAAAGGAGGAGTTCATCTCTGGAACAGCCTTCTGCACAGAGGAGCAGCTTAGCTTTGGTACCATCCACTGTTCCAGAGCATCTCTCGTCATCTCCTAGTGTTCTGGGGTGCACATTGGCCATTGGGACTTCTACTGATCCGGAGAGTCTCCTGCTGCTTTAGTAAGCAGGGGGACCACAGAGACTTCTGTCAATCTGGAGGGCACCCCTTTGCATAGGTGTCCTGGGTCTACCCCTGTGTCATGGTATTTAACCTTAGCATAACTCAACAATGCACAGAAGAATTTGTGGACATTTAAGAAGTCGGTCACCCAGGACATGACCACTACCAAGGACTTTAATACCCAGGTGCCCTGCTTGGTCTCATCTGCTCCAGTTCCCTTTTTGGTTTCCATCCTTGTCTTCTGATTTCAAGCTTATGTTTATTTCTTTTGTGTTACCTGCTGTAATTGAGGTTCCTGTGCCTAGCTTTTTGTCTGTTCCGATGATCATTCCTGTTATTGTACTAATTGTACCGCTCTTATTCCAACCATGTCTCATATAGGTCTGTTAAGTAGTATTGTGTATTCATAGTGTACAGTCTTCTTTCCCTGTTTTTCATATCTGTGTCCAGTGATTGTAAGGTCTTTATCTGTCTTTCAGGTCCTGTCATCTTATCGCATTTAGCCTTAGTTTAGAATCTACTGTTTTTTCAGGTCTCCTTTCTTTTTTGCTTAATTCCATGCCAATGGCTGTTAGTGTTGTTGGTAGTTGGTAGTTTTTGGTGGTAGTCTTATGTGGTGGTTCAGTTCATGTCTATGTCCTAGTCCTTGTGTTTTGCGCCTTTCAGATCCATGTAATGTTTCATTGTGCCCTGGTTATGTCTTAGTGTGATGGTCCTGTTTAACTTTGGTTATGTCTTGCTTTGTTTGTTTGTTGTTGTTTTGTTGTTTGTGGTTGTTAGGCCTCCCCTTTGGTCCATCTTTGTAGATTACTTATTTCCTCTGGAGCTGCATGCTGGAGGGGAGGCTTCTGTGAGGCTGGCTGCAGTTTGCAGCCCCTAGTTCTTGTTTGTATTTGTTTAGGTTAACATGTGGTCATGATTGTGTTTTTTGTTCTATGTGCTCTGTAGCCTTGCTGTGTTCTGATTGTTTGTTTAGTCATGTCACCTGTGTATAGTGTCTGTGTTCTGCACTTATCTAAGTGTCCTCCATCTTGGTTTGAGTATTTAAACCCCTGTGTTTATCTGGTTTCTGTCCTTGTCACCCTTGCTGTGAATATTGTTCTCATGTTGAAATCACTTTTGTAATTAATTTCTGTGTAGTCCGAGTTTGTACATTCAGATTGACTGTTTGTTTTAGGATTAGTTAAATAAACTTAGTTTTCAGTTATACTCATGCTTAATTCCTGCACCTTAATCAAAACACCTTTAGTGCTAATTCCTGTTACATGTATCAAAAATACACAAGTATGTTAGAAATTAGTTTTTTAATGTAATAAATGACATATCTGGCTGGACTGAGACATTTGAGAAGCAAGAAAAGTAACTGGGGGGACAAACACTTGATTTTTGTTACATTTTACTTTTTACTTTAAGAAAATGCAATTATCCTAATCAACACACTAAACACCTAAGAATTAAGAGCTTCTGCACCATAACCCTTTATTGCCTTATTACTACAATGGTAATGACTTTTATGGTGAAAGTGACTTATTGTCAATATGAACACAAAATTATTCAATACCCATGACACACAAAGTCAAAGATATTTTAACAAGTTTATTTAACAAATTTAAACTCTATAAATAAATATACAGAATATTACTGTTGGCCATTATATATTCACCTCAAAAACAGAGGTGATTTTAAAAGATGACACTCCATCTCAAGTGAAGTCTGTACAAACACAAAATAAGGCACACAAATAGGAATATATACAGGGTATATTTACAATTTTTACATTGAATTTATGAAGCTGTCCAAATTCTGCTTTAAACATTTATAAATAAGCTATATTGCTTCCATATAAAACAATTTTATTATTATCATATTAAATAATACAATATAAAATACATCACCCATCTTTTATTCCATTTGCTTGTCTTATTTGACATGAAGCAAGTGAATTTTGTTCTATAGAAGTATGCTCAGGAAAACTCAGGAATGTCAGGAAGTCAATATGTGTGGAAATCAATGTTTGAATATGTGTATGTCATTGGGCAGGCTAATGGATTCTGGATGCCATGCCAGTCTTTGACCATTGCAGCTCAGACTGCAGCTACACTGCTGGATCCACATGAAGTTGCGGGTAAAGACATCTCCCTGTGGGCAATAGAAGCGCAGGCGTACAGTGCGGGTCAGTGATGGAATGCAGCAGCGACCATCCACACAGGAGCCGCAAGAACGCGGCTGGTAGAGGCGCACGGTGGAGCAGCCAGCAAACATGATGGGTATAGGCTTGTGTGGCCTTGACGTCCGCTGACACTTTTTTCCTTTCTAAGGAAGAGGAAAACAGAAGTCAAAGTCGTACACCAGCTTCAGCCAGAACATTAAAAACACATGCTTAATAATGAGTTGGTGTTCCCCTCTGCTCCCAAAATAGTGCTGACTGTGGTTCACTGTGTTTTGCCGAGAAGATCATTAGAGTCTCTCTCATCACAGAAATTTACACCACACACTGCATCTGCAAAGCCATCAGCCCAACACTCACACAAGCTCTTCTCCCCCCTCTGCCATCTGGTAGAAGGTACCAGAGAATTCAGTCCTTCACAGAACGTGCAACTGTTTCATCCCTCTGGCAGTAAGACTCTTAAACACTCACTGAATGGCTGATATCTCACAAACACAAATACTCCCACTTAATTAGTATATGTCTTTATATGCATTATTTATATTTAACATTATGCTACTACTATCTTCTTGCTCCCCATATCATATTTACATCTGCTCTTTTCAGTAACATTGTTGCATCTTTGCACAACCTGCTACAATGCACATAGTAGACATTATAACTCTGGACTGGTCTCTGCACTTTCTTCGTTTGTAACTGTCTGTCTTTGCACTGTCCTGCAATGTCTGCACACAATGCACTTTACCATGACATATCAAGCTCTCTCTAGACCTTTACATTTTGATTTTCATTTGGTGATACAAACTTTGTGAC
Source organism: Arnoldichthys spilopterus (assembly GCA_037974385.1). Classification (NCBI taxonomy): domain Eukaryota; kingdom Metazoa; phylum Chordata; class Actinopteri; order Characiformes; family Lepidarchidae; genus Arnoldichthys; species Arnoldichthys spilopterus. The sequence goes on from JBBPDA010092464.1 coordinate 34,525, forward strand.
AGAATATGCTAGTCTACTTCTTCTAAAAGTCCTAAATACATCACTAACTGTGCCTAACACATGGATATCTGATCTGGTAAAACACTGTTCCAGGGCTCTTTCCTGAAGGGGTCTCAATTAAAATGCTATTGGAATATTTTTGACAAATGTCACTTTGCAATTAAAAAATGGCCAAAAATGTTCAAGTGCAAAGCCATTAGCCTAGTACAAGTACTGGAATCCTATAAGGCCACTAGCAGAAATAAGAAATGTATCATTGGTAAGTTATCACATTTTTTTCCCTTTTTCCAGTTTTTGACTGTGTTTTAAAATTACAGCCTGAACTGAGGGCCTAATTCTAAAAGTCATGGTTCGACACTGGGCTTTTGTAAGTCGCTGTGGATGTTATTTTCAGAGTAGGCAAGTCAGCCTAAAATATCCAAACCACATCTATGGCCTAAACTAATAGCTAGTACATCAGCACAGGAGCTACAGTCTCTAATTTAACATCATGAAGGTGTGTCAACAAGGTAAGGGCTTCAAATAAATAAAAATTTCTCCTGTCATTGCTATGACAGGAGAAATTTTTATTTATTTGAAGCCCTTACCTT